>OX411544.1:26641199-26831354 GCA_948146395.1 Fragum whitleyi
ATTTGGCACGTGCATAGCTAAATAATCGTTCTAACATCCGCGAGGGCTGAAAGGAATCCGAAAAATTTAAGGCTCATAGGGACAAAATCGTAAAATTTACGGACTGGTCTGAATGTGTCGTATATTTTATCGTAGATTTCACGATACGACGCCTTTCTTGAAAGCCAAAATGTTTCTTGAAAGCCGATTTTTATCGTACGATTGCGATACGACCAAATTTCAATCGTAGGACCTTTCTTGAAAGAGGCCCCAGGATGGTAAAAACGTTTCGCGAGCGCTTTGAGATGATACCCCGCTTTGCACGTGCACATACCGTGCAAAAGCGAGGTATCATTTCGAAAACGCTTCGCTTACGTTTTCATCCTGAACGCAGGGCAGATTTTCTTTACCCCTAACCCAATAAAGCCTGAAGATACGAGACTTTTTGTCAGCTTTGTAGAAAATTAAGGGATGCAGATTCAAATACCAAGCGGAAAGTTTGACAATGGATAGAGTATTGAAGTAAAAAAAAAATCTTTTTCTTACCTTAAAGATCTTATCATAAGGATAATTGATTATGAAGTGATGCAATATATTTTTATCTTGCAAAACTCATTTTCAAATTTAAGATCAAAACGTCAAATTCTAATAATCAGTTCAGCATTAAAAGCCGTGATCGTAAGTGGTTAGTACTTCGCGTTGTGGCCGCCGCGACAAACCCAGGTTCGAATCCTGGTCACGGCAGTGATCGTCGCTGTCTCGGCACAGCTGAACATTACTTTACGCCAACTTGTTCATAATTATTCTCAATGCTGCCATTTTTTCCCTTGAAGTCGCTATTCCTTTTTTCATCAAGTCTGGCATGGTTTTGATTCCCCTTTCATTTCATTTGTCCGTCTATCTCGCATTTTCAAATGATTCGACAAAAATAAGAAAATATCGGAACATCTGGTTACTGGTTCATTCCTCTTGAACACTTCTAGCTGATGATGTCAGCTGTTTAGTTCTTCTTGTAAAAAAGCCATTGTGCTATTTTAATACTACACATGTACTATGACCAACATGCGTTCGTCAGTATAAGTATATGACAGCTTTTTTCTTTTAAAAAAAAAGCGGTCTTCAATGAATCGATCTTGGTTCTTTCATATGCCCACACATTTGGCACGAGTTCTTGAGTAAATACAGGAGCAGAATTGAGAAGGTAAGAACTTGTTTCAAAATGGATGTGAATTAAATAGTTTTAAACCATATTTATCCATCATGAAAAATTAAAAAAAAAAGGTGAAATTACGGTTTAATAGACAGAGCTTGTATCTAGGTATGCAATGAATTAATACGAAAAAGTCTTGGGTAGGTTACAGGCAATTTTCACTTGAATGATGCCATTTTGTCCATAGACGGAGTTTTATCAAAATGTGGTAATATAATGATGGAGCTTCAAGATATTCTTTTTAAATTCTAGGAAACCATAGCCTTGACAAATTTTACGAAGGTCAAGCGGTTCAGGCGCTTCTGTGCCCTCTTGTTTAAAAGTCTAATGTAACAATTATCCTACTGAATTTAAATGTTGCTTCATATGTATATTTTTTTCTGAAATATTTCAACCAGTCTGCATATTCTTCTCTCAATTATTAGATAAAAACAACTTATTCACGCTTGTGAATCAGAAATACCCTATGATCGTGTGAACAGTATACGTAAGAATAATACATGTATATAAATATTGTTAATATTGTTTTTGTGATTCAATTCGTCTTTACTCTCTCTCTCTCCTCTCTCTCCTCTCTCTCTCTCTCTTCTCTCTCTCTCTCTCTCTCTCTCGTCTCTCTCTCTCTCTCTCTCTCTCTCTCTCTCTCTCTCTCTCTCTCTCTCTCTCTCTCTCTCTCTCTCTCTCTCTCTCTCTCTCTCTCTCTCCTCTTATTATTTTTTTATGAACGTTCTACATAATGAAGAAAACATCATCGATTTCTACCAAAACCTCGTAACTACAGATTTAAACAAGCTGTAAGCAGAACACCGACGACATGTTGGACTGAGGTTACGCTGTTTGTAACGCTTACCGATCTTTATTTTACCTAGTCCCCCTTTACCTTGCTGTTCAAGAGGCTCCTGTGCTGATTTATACGCAGTAGTTTTCTAATCAAAATGAATACACAATTTTTTGTGTACGACAAAATTGATTTGTTCTTTATCGGTGTCCATGAAGGGGATATAGCTCAGTGGTAGAGCATTCGACTGCAGATCGAGAGGTCCCCGGTTCGAACCCGGGTGTTCCCTGTACTTTTGATTTTTTTCCTTGATTCCAAGATTGAAGCCTTGTTGAAGCCATTTATTCTTTTTTTTTTTCTTTTTTTTTCAATCATTTCTTTTTAGATTGATTTTTTTACATTTTGGGCAAATGGAATAAATGATGATAGAACAACAACAACAACTACTACTGCTACTACTACTACATCAACAACAACCATTCTGTAGATTTTCAATCTACTCATGCTATCAATTTTGCTCCCAAGAATCAAACTAAGTGGAAAAATAACAAGGAATATATGACTTGTCACGCGAAAGGGGACCATCTGGAAAGTGTGAAAAGCTTCGACCCCAGTCAGACTGCACGATCTGCGCAGCCTGATCCGGGTTGAAAATTTTCGCATATAATGAATTTTCTTAATCTAGAATGATTATATGTATTTCTTTTTGCCGAAACACACCTTCTGGTTTACCTATGCTTGATCCGATCCCTTTTCCAATGGTGTATTCTACGGAGTTCCCAGATGGCCACACTTCGAGTGAAGGATCACATATATGTAAATGCTTTACAACATGCAGTATTACGCAAACCTCTTCGAAATATACATCATTCCAAATAATTTATGTGCGAGTAAAATCTCTTATCTATAGTTTCATATAACCTGTAGATGTATAGGATAGACAACGAGTGTCATGGTATAAGGGAAATAAACACGAGCTTCAGCGAGTGTCTATTTTCCATATACCGTGGCACGAGATTGTCTATCTGACTAAGACCACGCTTTTTAGCTCGCCCGGGACGAAAGTCTCGGAAGAGCTATTGTCATACCCTCGGATGTCGGCGTCGGCGTCGGCGTCGGCGTCAGCGTCGGCGTCGGCGTCAGCGTCGGCGTCAGCGTCGGTGTCGGCGTCCGCATTAGGTTAAAGTTTTTTATTTCTATCAATATTTATCCTAGAGGCTTTATTTTTTACAGAAACACTCATTAGGGCATAGGCTTTCATTTGAGACCAACATCCATGTCGAAATGACCTTTAGACTGTGACCTTGACCCTTTCAAAAAAACTTTAACCAAAAACTTTAACCAAAAAAACTTTAACTTTGCTTATATTTTCTGTAAGCTTTAAACTAGAGACATCATTACTTCATATACACACTCATTAGGTGATAGGCTTTCACCATAGACAAAGGTCCTTGACAATTTGACCTTGACCTTGACCCTTTGTGGACTTAGAAAAACTTTAACCAAAAAACTTTAACCAAAAACTTTAACCTTGCATATATTTTTTAATGCTCTAACCTAGGGACATCATAGCTTCATATATATATTCACCAGGTGATAGGCTTTGACCAGAGACCAAGGTCCTTCACAATTTGACCTTGACCTTTACCATTTGTGGACTTAGACCAACTTTAACTGAAAACTTTAACCAAAAACTTTAACCTTGCTTATATTTTCTGAATACTTTAACCTAGGGACATCATTACTTCATATACATACTCATTAGGTGATAGGCTTTTGTGAAAGATCAAGGTCCTTGATAATTTGACCTTGACCTTTTATGAACTTAGAAATACTTTAACCGAAATTCTTTTACCAAAAACTTTAACCTTGCTTATATTTTCTGAATGCTTTAACCTAGGGACATCATTACTTCATATACATAGTCACCAGATGAAAGGCTTTCACCAGAAACCAAGGGCCTTGACAATTTGACCTTGACCTTGACCTTTTATGGACTTGGAAAAACTTAAACTGAAAAACTTTAACCAAAAGTTAAACCTTGCTTATATTTTCTAAATGCTTTACTCAGGGACATTATTATTTCATACACATACTCACTAGGTGATAGGCTTCTACAGAGACCAAGATCCTTCACAATTTGACCTTGATCTTGACCTTTTGTGGACTTAATGGAAAAATTTTAAAGAAAAAGTTCATGTTTGATACAAAGAAATTCCATTGGTAACCTCATCTGCTTGTAGGCTTTCACTTTACCCTAACCTTATACATGCAATTAAAACAAAAAAGTTTTTATATTTCTTAATTACTACTCAAACAGATATATATTAGATCATGGACTTTAACATTGAAAGAAACCACTTTGAACTTCGGTCTTCGGTCAAGCGCTGTTTGTGACAAGCAGCTGTTTGGGCGAGCTACGTTGTCCGCGGACAACTCTTGTTAACATTGTCTGTAATTTAAACCCGAACATCTGTACAACAAAAACGAGTGAAAACTCGCTAATATATTACTGTTATTATGCGTAATTATGCCGCAACTATATTTATGAATCTATTATAGTAACTTATTGCAGCTCTTTTGCATGTATGCAACTGTAGAAAGTCTTTTGGAAAAAGCGATCATATAATATGCTCGACACCTTCTTAAAATGTCACGGCACACAAAATCTGTCAAGATTCACGTGCACGACACTCTTTCATTGTATATCTGTAAATTCAATGCTAGGAGTTGTATCTGTGATTTATATTTTTGAAATACTGCTCTCTGATTGGCCGATTCGCTTCAAGCGTGGTCTAAATTGAGTTTCATGGTCCACGAAATGCTTAATGCATTTGTTAGAGCATTTTTACTATTCGAACCAAATAATGACTCTTGAAAACACGAAACACGAAACTTAACGTTTCGCCAAAGAGATTAAGAATCAAATACCAAACAGAAAATTGCAAAGAATTAAAAAAAACGTGGACAATGAAATATACTTAAGAAAATGTTATTCTTACGTAAATGAAAAATACAAAAAATTATTATTTATAAATTGGTGCGTTATATTTTTATCTTGTAAAAGCCATTTAACAATAGGTCCTTAAAGTTAAATATCCAAACCTTTCATTCATTGTATCAGTCCAGCAGTAATAGCCGTGAACGTATAGTGGTTAGTACTTCGCGTTGTGGCCGCGACAACCCAGGTTCGAATCCTGGTCACGGCAGTGATCGTCGCTGTCTCGGCACAGCTGGACTTTTGACGAGAATTCGTTTATAACTCTCATTTTGGCCGAGTTTCGCTTGAATTCTCCCTTCTAGTTTACATCAAGTCTGTTTGAATTTTTATCCCCTTTTCATTTCTTTTGTCTGTCTCATATTTCTAAATGTCTCGAATCGCAAAATAAAAATGATCATAATAATAATAATGATAATAATAATAATAAAAAATAATAATAAGAAGAAGAAGAAGAAGTAGAAATTGGTAAAACATCTGTGGTTACCGGTGTATTCCTTCTGTACATATACGGCCGAAGATATGAGCTGGTTTGGTCTTCTAGTTAAAAAGCTACAGGGCTTTTGTGCTGTGCTCATCACGCGTCCGTCCATATACGTGTATGAAAGCGTTTAAAAAACAGTTTGCAATGACTCGATCTTGGTTTCATAAAATTGACGCGAGTACTGGTTATTTTTCAGGAAGCAGACTCGAGAGGGATTAATGTATGTTGTAATTTTTTTACAAATGAATGTAAATTACATAATTTTATACCATATTCATCCGATTTCTAAAAAATAAAAGTAAAAACAAGGTTAAATAGGAGTAACTTGTACTTACGTATGCAATAAATTCGAAGAAATCAAGAGTTGGTTACAAGCAAACTTCGCGTGAATGATTAAATAAAGGAAACCGTTAAATTGATAAATTCAGGTCGGTGAAGCGGTTCAGGCGCTGAAGTGTACTGTAAAACGTGTTTTAAGCGACCACTTACGGGAGCGTCAAAAAGCGGTCGTTAAAGAGAATGGTTGCATGGTGCACAATTTGTAACCAAATTAGAAACACAATTTTGATTGAACATGTGTGTTATTGCGATTTTCTCTATTATCCTATGTTGTTAAAACTCATTCGAATCGTCTCATTGAGACGATTCTAATGAGTTGTAACAATATATGATTCATTACCAATACTTTTTAGGCCGATAATATCTTCCCTTTTTGATGTTTAATTAGAAAAAGGGGATTTTTGATATCGCTTAATGGAAATGGTCGCTTAATAGACGTGGTCGCTCGAGCAAGATGGATTGTATCTTGTTTAAAAGGCTAGTGTTAATATTATCATGATGAAATTATTTTTTATCTCAAACTTATAACCTTTTTTTTCTTAAATATTTCAATCAGTCTGTAGGCCTACAATTTTATCTCAAATATTATATGAAAAGCAAATGATATCGGCTCAACTCAGACTACACGTCTGTGCAGACTGATCTAAGTCTTTACTGTCTAAGGAATCTTACTTATGCTGGTCACATGATCATAGAAGATTTCTGCTTCACAAAAATTCATCAAACAGTATAGACTAAGATCAGCCTGCAGAGACGATTTATATATATGGACATGAAACTATAACGACAGAATTATTTGGCCGAAGTTACGATGTTTTTGTCGCTCACCAATAAAGTGTCCTTATTTTACCTAGTCTCGCTATTCTTTGTTTATCCCGAGGCTCCTGCGTTGCTTATCTTAACATGTATACGTATTTTTTCTGGTCAATAGGAATACTTAGATAAAATATATTTATTCTCTACCGAAGTCGAAACAAGGGGATATAGCTCAGTGGTAGAGCATTCGACTGCAGATCGAGAGGTCCCCGGTTCGAACCCGGGTGTCCCCTGTACTTTTGTACCTTAATATTTAGGCTACATATTACAAAGCGATTATATTTGAAAATATTCGTTTCAAGATGAGAGTCTTGCATTTCCATTTATATTTTTTGTTAATCCTTTTTAACCACAATTACAATCTATATTTTACAGTTTCATCCAACAGTTGAACTTTTTTTTTGAAAGTGGTTTAACACCGCTTTAAATAATCTTTCGGTTCTATCACGCCGGCTGAAGTACCTAACAATGGATTCCTGGTATTGTTCGCACCAGTATTAAAGTACACGCATGTCATATTCAGGCAAGCTGTTCAACGGTTCTTTAATTTTCATAGAAAAGGTATTTTCGTCAACTTTTTCTGGATTCTTTTTTTTTTTATGTAGCCGGGTTGTGTATAAGGGGTGTTTGTACTGCCTTGCCGTACAAGCTAGCTTTTATAGCGACGTGGTAGAGCACTCGCTTTGGGATGAAGAGGTCCGATAGGTGGTATTTTTCAAATACTGACAGTCTTCGGAGAATACGACATGCGCAGACAACGCGACGGAGTCCAATATTTATCAGCGGGTTACATTTGGCGCCAACCGGGGGCCACGAACCCACGACCCTCAGATACGAGGTAGGCAGTACAAACACCCCTTATACACAACCAGGCTACATTTAATTTCGTCAAGTGGTCTCATATTTTTCAAAGAATACATATACTGTCAAGACTAAATCTTATTTTCCCTTTAAGAGTATCCAAATCTGAATAAAGTCACCTCTAAATAATTCTATATAACAATATTGTGGAGGTCTTAAAAAGTCTTTCGTTATACGGGAGTTCTGGGTCTGAGATGTAAGCATAGAATTCTCTCAAGCTTAGATTTCTAACAAATTTCTGAACATAAGAGATAATATTAATAGGTAATAATTTATTAATACAGGGGTCTCGCGATAGCTCGAACACACATGGGACCGATCAATTTTCGCGAGTTATCGCATGATTCGAGTTAATGCCAGTACGCAAAATTGTCCTCTATGAAGACTTTTCACTGTGTTTTAAACTTATCTTTGCATATTTTGCCTTTAAAATATTCAGTACCTATGAAAGTACTCCTCGATGAATAGTTTAATGAAATATCCATGATTTGTTTTTTTTAAATGATTAATTTGATCAAATCGTCAGCGTTGAAAAGAGAAAAATCCAACAAAGTCGCGTCGGCGACAATGTTAGTGTTGTTAGTTCTCTGTACATTGGTCAAAAGTTTAAATTTGGCAATTTTAATGAGAGGCACTTTAACAAGCATGATTATTCTTTACAATATTTGCATAGCAATTGTTTCTAAATGACACAATTTAAGACGTTTTATCAGTCAGAATTAAAACAAGGTTGCAAGCAATTCCTTCTTTTCTCACAATGTTTTCTTTAGAGCTAACTTCATCGGTAACCCCAATAATTTAATTAAAGCGGGATTCAAGACAATGCAAGATAGTGCATTTTTCTTTACTCGTAACCACGTTTTTGTGCAGAACACTGTCTATGGCCGATCGACACATTGAAACCACAGCTCAGAGAAGTATAGTTATGATGTTCTGGGAGGCAATCGTCAATTTCTTTCGTTATAAAGATGAATAATTTGCTGAAATACTAAGGAGGACAATTCTCGATAGATTTTCAAATTGATAATGAGCATTCATTTGACAAAATGCTCTTTTGTTTTTTTATTGTTTCAAAGTCTTAAATTAATTTCCAATCACTAAATTCTCGTCATTTACACCCTAAAGTTGAATAAGTGTGGCATACAAAGAGGTATGAAAACCCGGTTGTCTGACTCGTCGAAACCCCGTGAAAAAGGCCTGAAGAGATGATGGGTCGAAATAACAAATACGTACTGTAAATTAATTTTGGTGCAAACAATAGATGCCAGAAAGGTGCGAACCCCTTTGCTCGAGGGAATGCAGTAAAATTTGACCACGGGACTGAGATTGCTGCTCGAGCGATCGCGCGTTAGAGTAAGTGCAGCAATTACCAACAGTAAAATAGAGTAAGACGCGTCGGGACCGTAAGGCGAGCTCGAGCCTTCGCATGAATTCGGGGTTTCGCCCTCTCGAGTTAACGCGAAAGCACTGTACTATCTTCTTTGTTCACGATGTTGAAAACTGAGCAAGAACCAGACAATGCAAAATTCGAGGTCGAAAAGGGGCATAATTCTTAAAATAATGCTTTCAGAATAATCCTCCTAGATAGCTTCTATGATGGTGAACGCACGCGCCAAGTTTTCCTTAAGATATCTTCTATTACAACAGAGATATGACCAAGGTGAGTTACACCAATTCCTACGTCGAAGTGATAAAAAATACCACTTTTTCCTCCAAAACTGCCGAGCTAAAATATCTTTTTCTACTCTCCAGTTCTTTATTTTCTTTTGAAGTGTAAATGAACTTGCTAAATGAAGAGAGGGGAAAAAAACCAAATTCAAACCCGCGCAAGAATGGGTCCTTGAATTATATGAATTTGACCTATGACCTTGGAACATAATGAATCTTCTTTCAAATAGCACATCTACTCACGATGGAGATAATAAGAGTTTGTGCGAGGTTTTCCAAATTCATCCGTAAATGGCAGAATAATTGTCTGAACAAAACCAGATGGATGTACAGGCTAATGGATGGACAGACTAAGAGACGGACACACTAAAACTGAACAATCTGGACTATTATTCTTCAAGTCAGCTGCCATGCCTGCTAGGGTCATGAAGGTCTTTACAAAGAACTATGTATGGAATCTAGGAAAAAGGAAAAACTACAAAACAAACCTTTAAATGTAGAAGTTTCTTTTATTCAACAACAATCATAAAAGTACTATGGTACTGCATTTGCAATAAATGTCACCTTTGAAGTGAAAATGGACTATCTAGAAACCTGTTTTCTTGTACAGTCCCATAATTCTACGTCCGTGTGTTTCATACTTGAGACATTTTGTGGAAAAGGGAGAAATAGCTTGTAAAATTATTAGTCTATCACCTGATTGGGTTCACAAATTAAAGATAAATCACTAGCTTTGCTTCTTTTGATAATGTCGAAGATTTTGCATTTTCAAAAGAGGCAAATCTTGCAAGTAAATCATCGTTTAGATGCTTTGCAATTTTCTTTTGCTTTAAACAAAAACAAAGAAAAGTCAACAGAATTAACCATGCACTAAAAAGAAATTGTCTTATATAAGCATTTACTCTTCATGTTATTATTACTAGAATTTTATCGGTCCTTTTAATTTTTGGTGCAAAGTCATGGTATAAAGGACTACTGTGCATTCTATTTTCATAAACAATAATTTGATCTAATTAAACTAATTTACACCTACATATTTCAAAAGAACACTCATTATGAAACTCTAATGCTCATAAGATAGACGTTTTAGCTTGGCTTTTGGAGAACACCTTGGCGTCGGTGGCTTAACAAGCCTTTACCTTGTTCATATCAATGTTATTCATGAAACTTTTTATTCCTTTGCTATTTAATCCCTGCTTTTCCCTGTGATTTTATGATTGAGAAAACATTGTGAAAAAAGAAGAAATTGCTTCTGACAAGCAATTTCTTCTTTTTCCACACTATTTTCTACCCTACCGAATCGTAATTTTCAAATTAAATCCACTTTAAATTTTTCGTCTGCAAAACCTTTGAATTTGGACAGTTCCAAAATCTTGTAAAACAGGAAAGTATTAATTATCTTCATTATCACAAGAGCTATCCAGACTATCAAAAGGTATAAATCTGAAATAATTTTTGTCAGGTTTATTCCCCTTTTATGACTTTTGCTTTATCCAGCAACTGCATCCAAGCATTGGCACCAGTAGGCTGTGCTCTTGTTTTCCAAACATGGCCAAATATTGATTTCTTATCTTATATACTTTTACAGTTATAGGAAACAATAGATAAAGTTCATTAAAATTAAGTTTTGTGGAAAAATGCAAAGATTTTTTTAACAATGAGCTTGATAAAATTTTCTTGAGTTGTGTATTTTTGTTAGCTGCCTATATACTAAATACAATTCTTGTAGCTACAATCATGTTAATTTTACTAGTAAGTGTATACTTAAGGAATTTAGCTTTAAGTAGACAGACAAACAGATGGATAGAGAGACAGATGACAACGAAACAATAATATGTCCCTCAATCTATCAATTTTGGGGACAAAATAAACTCTTTGAACTACACCTGTGTCTAAGCTACATGTAAGTTTTCTAATTTCTAACACTTGTAATTTTTTTTACATATATCAAGTCATTGAAGACAAAGTTTTACATTAATGTAACAAAATAATTTCTTGCATTTCAATGTCAACATATTATAACACTGTACAAAACAATATTTCCAACATTACTATATACAAACAATAAATATATATCCCCTATGTTCAAATTAATTAGTACCTCCAAATTAGAGTTTTTGAGTTCAAAAATCATTCATTTCACTTGATATCCTAGCGCTTAAAATTCGTAAATGTGACCCGTTCTGCTTAAGGGACCATCTGTCTTGTGTTCAGGATTAAAATATAAACGAAATGTTTTTGAAATGATACATTACTTGTATGTATGTGCACGTGAAAATTGGGATATCATCTCTAACCTTTACACGTTTTTACATCCTGAACGCAGGGTTACATAGTGTCTACCCTAGTCTGACTGCACAAAATTGAGAAAATAATTACTCGAATTTATCTTGAACTGAGTTTAAAAACAAATCATCTAAAACACACATCTCAACAACAAATTTGGAATAAAACCTCATTCACAAATAACCATTGGTTTCACAGGAGTTAAATGTTTCATTACGAAACATTTAGGATGAAGAAGTTAGATATTCATTTCTTCTTTACTAACATTTTGAACATAAAAGAAACCTATGTTCAGGCAAAATGATATATAACCCCATTCCCAGTCAACAAAAACGTAGACTTCTTCATATTGAAAGAAATGGCAAAGGTCAATTTCATCATCATGGAACTATGACATTATTTCTATCTTGGGTGTAGAAAACTCAGTGAGAAACACAACATTGCCCTTCATATGTGTTTTCCTCAGAATTCTCAAGGCTTTCTTTTGCTTGAAATGCATCAAAAACCAGGATTATCTGGGAAGGACATATATTTTTCCAAATTCAAATGTTGATAATTCCATTAATACCTCTGAATTTTATCTGTTTAATTCTTTCTCACAAAAAATCTAATGGGATATAGATCTTAGATAAGTGAACATTTCAATTAAGCAAGTCTTTTGTCTTGGTACAAACAAAAGATGAGCATAATAAAACAATAAGAATAAAAAAATTGGACAGATATATACTAGAAGAAATATTCATTTAAATAGATATACCATATCAAGTTTTCATTTCAACAAGATGTGTTTGTTAAACACTAATGCCCCCACCACTGCTATTTTCAGAAATTCTAAACATTAACCTTGAAAAATGCCCTTGGCCTTGACAGATGACCTTGGTACGAACAGTCGGGTCTTTTAACAGGCAATAATCATCTTAAATACAAAGGCTCTATCCCTTGCCAATCAAATGTTATGGCTAATGTTAATGGTAAATTAAGTGGACAAAAAGACAAGTCAAAAATAATATGCCCCTGTATCAGTATTCAAAAGTATCTGTATGTTTACCGGTATCTAAATTATCATTTAAGTGTGTTTACAGGTATCTAAATTACCATTGAATTGACAACTTAATATGTCTATTTCTATTAATGGATTAATAGAATTTATAAATTCATTAATTTTGTTGATAGTTTTGATTGTCCTTAATATTCTGGCTGTCCTTGGTTAAAAGTATGTAATACATCAATCAATCAACATTATGTTGATGGCTCAGTCCAAAACAGTTGTAACTGCCTATAAATATATAGGCAGTTACAACTGTATTGCACTCAGCCATTAATTTGTGACCCGTCAGGTGAAAAGGGACTATCTGGAAAGTGTGTAAAGTGTAGATCTTAGTCAGACTAACTTGGATCGAGTTTTTTTTTACATTCGGCTAATTTTCTGAATCTAGATTAATCATATTAACTTTCTATGCAAGATTTTTTAAATGTGTCCTCTCAACGACTTGTACTGGATTTACTTTTAAGGCAAAATGAAGGAAAGTTGGGTATACGTTTTTGATAATTTCACTGGTTAGGGGGTGAATTATTTATGGTGATGATCAACCTTATTTCTTGTTAATCCATCAAAAAGCATTAAATAAATTCAGTTACTCTGAATATTTGTAGTTACAGTTTTGACCAAGCTATAGTAACCAAGATTTAGATTTTCAACATCAATTTCCATTACATTATCATACACATGCCCAAAGAGATGGAAAAGACTATGTCATTAATCAAGCATAAATTAATCATTGGTTTTCATTTCCAACAATCTATTTCCCTAAACATATCATTTATTATACAAGACTTGGGAAAACATTATGCAAAATATATATTTCTTGAGGTGTCTTATAAATTGTCAACAAAAACCATGTCAGACATGGCCATCCCTTGCCATAAAAGCCTGATATTAAACTCTAGCCAGCTTTATTTAGATTTCTGTGTACTGCACCTCTTATCAAAGAGATCTATCCATGTATTTTATGAAATCTCAAGTTGATAACTCTTATACTGTCAGAAATATGTTCTAGACAAAATCTAAGTCTTTGAAATAATAAAGGACATCAAGAACACTGCCCATGGGTGCCAACACTCTGTTGCAGGTGCTGGAAAATGCAAAAATTCTAAGTCAACAAAAAGCGCATAACTCTTACAAAATGCTTTCAGAGTTCAGACTTATCCCCCTTGATGTTCTCGAGAGCTCTTCTGGAGGTGAACACATATGCCAAGTTTCATGAAGATATGTTCAATAACAACAGAGCTATGTTAATGTTTGTCAAGTCAACGCCTATGCCAAGAATAACACTGTCAGGGTAATCACAATACTTCAGATTTTTTTCAAAACCAGCATAGCTAACAACTCCAAAAGAATGCAAATACTTGTGCACTTCACTTCTCCTCATTGAGATCTATCCATCTTTGAAGTTTCGAGTTCTTATCAATCATTACTTCAGTAGAAGACATGCTCTGGACAAGTTTATCAAGGGTATGACATTCTGAAAGACAGACTGACGAAAGGACAGAGACCATTACTATATCCCAAACATTGAAACAGTGAGGGATAAAAAGAAAAATTCATATGGTGGTCACATAACAAACAATGGGCTTTGGATATTGAGCCGTCAAACATTCAAGTCATATGACACCCTGTAACAGATACTCGCATTCACAGATTGTTCTGATCACGTGTGTTCAAATTTTTTTCAAAGCATTTGCCCACCCACTGAAAAATGTTGTAATATTGGTTACACCAACCAATATTACAACATTTTTGATGTATGTTCATTGTTATAACTACTCCTTGATGTTCTGCTTGATGCAGACTGTAGTTACATATTTTGCACACCAACTGATTGTACAATACACTGATCTCCTGATTTGCCAACCTGATAACCATGTTTTTCTCGAAATTCCAAAGGGAGGGTCCAATCCCAGGATTCCCCCTGGGTCTGCTCATGCTTTTACTAGTGTCATGGCCATAACCTTATCAAGTATCAAACATTTCGAGAATTCTAAACACTAGTCCCATTCTGTTACATTTTTAATGCCGTGGTAAATTTTGTCTGTTAACTCCACAATTTCACTTTTGCCCGTTCACCGTAGAGCCATGAGATTCTGATAATTGAGGCAGGGATGAGGATTTGGGTAATCCTGAACTGTTGCCTAAAATGAACAGAAATTAACAGTTTACTAAAGTGTGTCACAAACACGACTTTCCCACATATAGATTAATGTTATTTGACAATTCAAATCCATGGCTCAGTGTGTAACAGTTGTAACTGCCTATAGAAATATAGGCAGTTACAACTATTTTGCGCTGAGCCACTGAAATGACAACTTTCAAGATCAATTTTGCTTTGAACTCAAATTGATATGTCAATAAACCATACATTACAATGAAATTTGTCAAATATTTCTCCAAGACATGCACTGACCCACCTTAGTTTGTCATAACTTAATGTTGTCCTGCATTCAATATGGGGTAAATTTTATCATGTGACTTTCAGCTTTGATCTTGACCAATGGATACAAGCTTAAACTGTTTTGAATGACAGAAAAAATCATGAAGAGGAACAGCTGTGTCAAGTTTTTAATATTCAAATCTATCCTTAAAGGTAGAAGAAATGGTTTCACAAAGTTACTTTTGAAACTTGACCTTCGGCCGTGACCTTGATCTTATGTATCTAAACATCTTTTTTCATGACACAAGTCAATGGGAACAAATGTAGAAAAACACAAATATGTTCTGGAAAAGGTTGATTTTATCATGTGACCTTGATCTTATGTATCTAAACATATTTTTTCAAGACACTAGCCATAGGGAACAACTATGGAAAATTACAAATGT
Organism: Fragum whitleyi; assembly: GCA_948146395.1. Lineage (NCBI taxonomy): Eukaryota > Metazoa > Mollusca > Bivalvia > Cardiida > Cardiidae > Fragum > Fragum whitleyi. Next base: position 26,656,493 of record OX411544.1, read on the forward strand.
GTTCTGGAAAAGGTTGATTTTGTTGTGTGACCTTCAGCTGAGACCTTGACCATGGGAGCTAACTCATCAGCCTTGATTGTAATTGACTGTAATTTACAGTTAAACGTGTGTTAAGGGACCACTTGTGGGACCATAAAAAAGTGTTCCTTATTAAGTATGGTCACTTGGTACATGTTATGTTTACAAATTAGAGACATAATTCTGATTGAATGTGTATGTAATTGGGCATTTCTCAATAACCTTATGCTGTTAAAACATAACAGAATCATCTCATTGAGATGATTCTATTTAGTTTTAGCAACATAGGACTCAAAAACAATACTTTTAGACAAATACATTGATCACATGATCTACTTTTAAGGGTATTTGAATTTGCAGAAGGGGGTTTTGAAAACGGTCCCTTAATAGACATGGTCGCTCAAGCAAGATTGAATGTATAAGGTATCTCACCAGTAATACTGTATCCATAAGCTGCATAGGCGGCAGTCATACCAGCTTGGGCTCCAGCTATCTCCGCAGCTGAGAGTGCACGTTTTGTGCCCCCTCTTCCCCTAGGTCTTCCCCTTCCACCACCAGACCCCTTAGGTCTCCCTCGACCCCTAGCCTTTTTGGGTGTGGGTGCACTCGTAAATGCATCATCCACTATAACCAGTGCATCATTGCTGCTATCATCCAGGGTGAATATACCTTGATGGGTACTCTCACTGCCAACTGATAACTGAAACAGAACAAGGATTTGTTTGTTTGAATTGGGCTTTATGCCACTTTCAGCCTAATCAGCTGCTTGTATTCATACAGTGTGATTAGGTTTTAATGTTCATACCTCAATGAAATCAAAATATACTCTCTTCATCTCTTAAATGTTCACAAAAATAAAATTCTTATCAAATCTGACTTAGGCTAGTATTTTCTTACCTCACTCTGTGGACTAGCAGCCCTAGATGAGTCAAAACTAGCTAGTGAGTCATTATCTGGTGCTGGTATTGTTACATTCACTTCTTCTACTCTGGCTTTCTTGGGATCTTTTTTCTGAACAAAGAAAACAGCATATCCTTATTTACTTTACTTATGATTTATATGAGAATAATGCTGCAGAATGTATCTCTACATGATAAAACAATTCTTATTTTTCTGCCAAACCTGATGTGTTTACAAGTTGTACTAATAGTAATAGATAGGCATTTTAATTGCTATAGGCTTCCTCCTTTTCATAATTAAGGTAGTGGACCCATAATAGTTCCACATTGTTTCGGAAGTCATGAAATTAAACAATGTTAACCTAGCTTTCCTAATGATTTTCATTAGGAAACCTTGGTTTACACAGTGAAAGAACATGTGGTCCAAAGTCTTGCAGAACTATTACGGGTCCACTACCTTAATGCTCATAAGTACAAATGTATTTACTGCACTGTGTTACCTTCAGGTAGTAAAACCGTTATAATCCTAAAGCATTTCTAAACTCATGATCGTTCACAATGTTTACAGGGCTTCCTAATGAAATTATTATGAAACCTTAGTACAATTTGCTAAAAGTTCATGCTTTATGAAACATTGCAGATCTGTTATAGGTCCACTACCTTAATATCACAGCATAATGGCATAAGTTAGAATTAAGTTTTTACAACATAAATCTTGAATAATCAAACCCCATTCACATATTTTCATAAGGATTTCTAAACCATTGTGTTACAAGAAGAAATTTCTTGAAGAAAAAGACTGTCACACAAAAATTCTTCTTTTTCCACACAATTTCCAACAAAATTTATCTTTTGAAGTGTTAGATATTCAATAACAGAAATGCTAAATCATTTTTCTTTTTATCAAGGGAGTCTGTTTTCTTTAATTTCAGTTTGTTTGATTTCCTTTAAAAAAAACATTTAAATGATTTTTGAGAGGAAATTAACTTCAAATTAATTGGAGGAGAATAATAAGACACAAATTCTGTATATATTTTTTCCAGAAAAGGTGGCTGCAAAATAAAAGGTCCCTTTCTATGTTTTGTATACTTCCATAGAGCCATTACTAGAATAAATATGGTACATCTCATTTCATACATTTTCTTTCATTTGGTTACACAAGCCTAATGCACTCTACGGTAGTGTTATCAAAGGCTTTGTTTATAGAGAAAGATTGAATCAAAAGAAATTCTGAAAATATTATCATCCTGACATCTACTTTATGATGTGAATAAGTAATTTCAAAAGAAACATTGTTAATATTTTTAGCCAACCACCTTAAAGCCAAAACATCCCTTTTAAGCTTAATTCATCACTAAACCAAAGAACCATTGAGAACATTTTTAGCAAACCACCTTAAAGCCAATCCTTCCCTTTAAAGCTTAAATGGTCTTTATACCAAAGAGACATTCTGAACATTATGCACAACCCACCTTAACTAGCTGATCTCTTTTTCGTTTTTTATCTTTGTCTTTGAGTTGCTCTTCTTTACTCTTTTTGTCTGCAGATCTTGATTTGACTGTAAACAAATATGAAAGACATACTAGAATTTGTTGACATTCTTGTCCTTAATTTTTGCTTTTTGTTCATACTTTTTCATCCATCATGTTAACCCTTATCTTTCTGAACCCAAAATATTACATCTTTTGCAGGAGATATAGACAAAGATCAGCCAGCACATATGTGCACTGATCTTTGTCTAAGCCACCTGATTTACATTTTTAAACCAGAAAAAGTTAGAAAATACATTTTTGAAATGCATTTGCACTCCTAACTCATTCAATCAGTGCTTTCAGAACTTTGATATTAACACAATTTTGCCATTTTTTGAAATAAAAAAAGGGTTAACCCTTTCCTGTTCAGTCACAAAATGATTTTATTTTGAAAACCTTTTGTGTGAAAAAAAGATTTTCCTTGTAACAAACAATTCCTCCTTTTCTAACAATGCATTTCTTACATAAAGGATGAATATTGTCATCTGCATCTTCTATTTGAACCAGTTTAACCCTTTCCTGTTTTACAAAATTTTGGACCTGTCCAAATTCAAAGGTTTTGCAGACGAAAAGTTAAAGTGGATTTCATTTGAAAAACAAGAGGGCCGTTGGCCCTGGGTTGCTCACCTGAGAAAAAAAGCTTCATTACCTAGGTATGTCCATGCAACCACAGAAAAAGATTTTCCCTTATTCAATCAGATAACATTTGAAATAATCTTCCCCCCTCTGCTCCTCCCCTGGTCATTATTTATTTAAGCTTTTTTCATAAAAGGTCTGTGATCAGCTAATCTATGCCAGATATACAGGCTGAGTCAGAGAAGTTTTCTTTAATGAGTTGATCAATCCATGTCAAATATAAAGGCTGTAGGGATTCAAAATTCTCAACAAAGCACTCCCCCCTCCCCCAAGATGATCTGCACCTGGTGAATCTACAGTCATGATTTTAGCTAATTCAATTAATATCCATATGCTGATCATCCATACCAATTTTCAAGTCTGTAGGACTTCTGGTTCATTAGAAGAAGTTTAAAGATTTCAAAAATGAACCCAAGTACTACCCCTCCCCAAGACACCCAGCACCTGGTGACCCTACAGTCATGATTTAAGCTATTTTCATTAATGTCAATATATTGATCACCCATGACAATTTTCAAGTCTGTAGGGACCTGATCCAGGAGAAGGTTAAAGATTTCACAATTGATCCAAAGTACTCCCCCCTCCCCCCTAATGCTTTGCATCTAGTGGCCCTACATTCATGATTTTAGCTATTTTATTTTAGATCCATATGCTTATCATCCATGCCAATATTGAAGTCTGTAGGGCTCCTGGTTCATTAGAAGATGAAGGTTAAAGTTACAAAATTTTCACAAAAGTACTACCCCTCCCCCAAGATGCTCTGCACCTGGTGACCCTACAGTCATGATTTTAGCTATTCAATTAATGTCCATATGCTGATCATCCATACCAATTTTCAAGTCTTTAGGACTCCTGGTTCATTTGAAGAAGTTTAAAGATTTCAAAAATGATCCAAAGTACTACCCCCTCCCCAAGACAGCCAGCACCTGGTGATCCTACAGTCATGATTTTAGCTATTCTTATTAATGTCAATATATTGATCACCCATGACAATTTTCAAGTCTGTAGGGTTCCTGATCCAGGAGAAGAATAAGGTTAAAGATTTCACAATTCATCCAAAGTACTCCCCCCTCCCCCCTAATGCTTTGCATCTAGTGGCCCTACATTCATGATTTTAGCTATTTTATCTAAGATCCATATGCTTATCATCCATGCCAAGTTATAAGTCTGTAGGGCTCCTGGCTTATTAGAAGATGAAGGTTAAAGTAACAAAATTTTCACAAAAGTACTACCCCCTCCTCCCTGGTGCTCCACACCTGGTGGCATTACAGTCATGATCTTAGCTATTTTTATTGAGGTCTATGAGCTGATCCTCCATGCCAATTTTCAAGTCTGTAGGGCTTGTGGTTCAGAAGAAGAAGAAGGTTAAAAGATACAAAATTTTCACAAAAGTACTACCCTCTCCCCACTGGTGCTCTGCACCTGGTGAATCTACAGTCATGATTTTACCTATTTTTATAAAGGTCCATATGCTGTTCATCCATGCCAATATTCAAATCTGTCGGGCTACAGGTTCAGAAGAAGATGAAGGTTAAAGATCACAAAATTTTCAATAAAGTACTACCCCCTCCTCCCTGGTGCTCCGCACCTAGCGGCCCAACAGATTAGCTATTTTTATTAAGGTCTACGAGCTGATCCATCATGCCAAATTTGAAGGCTGTAAGGCTTCTTGTTCAGAAGAAGAAGGTTAAAGATTACAAAATTAACCCAAAGAACTCCCCCCTCCCCCCAAGTGCTCCCCACCTGGTGACCCAACAGTTATGATTTTAGCTATTTTTTTTCAGGTGTATAAACGATCAACCCATGCCAAATTTCAAGGCTGTAGGACTGCTTGTTCTAAAGAAGAAGAATTTTAAAGATTTTCTTGAATTTTCAACTTTGGTTGCCATAGCAACCAGAGTTTTTCACTGATTTCAATTCTTTTAGCAATTTTGGAAGGGGACCACCTAGGGAACATTTCTGTAAAATTTGGTGTAAATTGGCCCAGTAGTTTAGGAGGAGATGTTGTTTAAAGAAATTGTTGACGGACGACGGACAAAAGGTGATCACAATAGCTCACTTGAGCACTTTGTGCTCAGGAGAGCTAATTACCATTCAGTAGGGTAAAAAACAATGTGGAAAAAGAAGAAATTCTTTGTCAGAATTTTTCACAATGTTTTCTTAATCATAAAATCACAGGCACGTAAAAAGCAGGAATTAAACAGCAAAGGGTTAAATCTAGAAACACGAGGGCCAAAATGGTCCTAAATTGTTCACATGAATAATTCATGAGTGAAAAGAAATTCAACATGACTGCATTTTTTTTAAAGGTTCAAAGAAACTTTCATGCCAAGTTTTATTGATATTGGCTGATTCATTTGGAGGAAATGATTGAAGATTTAAAGATCAAAATATGTCCCTCCCTTTTAGATTTGTAGTCTAGCTCTGTTGAGCTTCAATCTTGACAGCACACAAATCCATAGCTCAACACAAAACAGCTGTAACTGCCTTTATTATACGCAGTTACAACAGTATAATTGCAATCCAATAAAATAAAGAATTCTGATTGGTTTAAATCGCATCACGTGGGGAAATCCATTGCACTTTATTTCTGTATAAAATGCAATAGGTCTTTCGGGAAACCCCTGAAATTCGATCTGCAAGTCCTGTGTTGTAGAAACTCGAATTAACCTAGTTCCCGATCATCAACGCAACATTGCTTTCAATCTATTATAAATTAATATATTTTCGAAAGAATTTACGATTACAAGCATGCAGTTCTGATTCTGAGCCGACCTAAACTTAGCAAACAGTGAGTCGACAAAGACCTTCAAGCAACCCACTCAACTAAGACCAACCACGCCGTTTTCGTTTAAAAATACAGACTAACTTGGCTGAAACAAGCTTTTTTTTCATAAGTACCCTACGAATTTAATGTTGTCCTTTATTTGTGTATCATTTGTTTTACTATATGTCATTTTACTTCGATGGCGAGATAAACAATACACGATCTAAAAATAGATTGTGTAATTTATACGCGCAGAAAGTAGACTTGAAGCTTGGCTGAGTATTTTAATAGTTTCTCCGATCTTGATGATTGCAATTATAGGTGACGAGTGTCTTTTTCACTGCGTTTATTGGGGTATAAAGTGCAATTGCCTTACCACATGGCTTAATCATAACGCCCTACGGGCGTTATTTGCCATTTGCTAAGTCAATTGCACTTTATATCCCAATAAACGCAGTGAAAAAGACACCCATCCCTATATTAAAGCTGCACCATTGAAATGGATGTTTTTTTAGAGCAATATAGCTAAATGGTTGATGAAAACATCTTAAACCAAACAGCCAATACTCACTTTTTGTTTGTAGCTCATCATCATCTATCAGTAAGGACACAACCTCTTTAGGTTTAAGAATATCTGAACGGAAACTACCTCCACTTATAACCATTCTTTGAATCTGAAATGTAATCAAGTTGCATTGTTACATGAATTTTGAGATACTTGGATCTAGATGGGGAAGGGGGGGGGGGTGTTATCATCACCATAAAACTTTTATTCCTCAACACAACCCAGTATTGTGTGTACTCATTTGAATCATTTTGGCTTTGGCCAGTAGAGCAATGGACGGGAAGGGGTTCAGTGTGACCATGAACTTCACAAATAAAAATTTCCTGTTGCTATAGAGCATTCACCTCAATCTTATAGTGCTCTCTATAGGGGCAAAAATCAGATTTTCGAGGTTGAAAGTTCAGGAATTTTGTTCATATTGCAAGGAATTTTTTTAGCCCCCCCTGAATTTCTGGGTGTGTTTTATGTTGACGTCCACTTATTAAGAGCACTGATCTGTCTGCCAAAGCAAGAATATGTACTGTACAGCATGAGAAGGGTTAAAAGAGTCATTGAAACTCACCTCACTCTTTTCTTTTGCCCTCTGTAAGATCCTCTCTTCAATGGTTCCTTTACAAATCAATCTATAGACTGTAACCTGTTTCGTTTGACCCAGTCTATGAGCCCTGTCCATAGCTTGTTGATCAACAGTTGGGTTCCAGTCACTGTCATAAAATATCACCTAAAATAGACAAGATACCTCATATATTCATTTTATAGACCGTAGGTTTTTTGGTTTGACCCAGTCTATGGGCCCTGTGACTGTCCATAGCTTGTTGATCCACTGTTGGGGTCCAGTCACTAATAAAATATCACCTTAAATAGTCGAGTTACCCCATAAATTCAGTTGATACACTAACATGTTTGGTTTGACCTAGTCTATGTGCTGGTTTATAGCTTGTTTATCTACAGTTGCGTTCAGTCATAAATTATCACATACAATGTCAAAAGATAAGTCAGTTTTCTAGAGTGGCCAAATCACTTGAAGTTTGTCATTGATACATTGGACTAAGTGCAATTGTGACCTTGACCTTCGAAACCCCTAATCCAAAGAGAATTTCCTTGGGTCATGGGCAGCACTAGGTCACTTGGTTCTTGAGTTAGAGTCTGTAAACTAAACAAGAGGACCATGATGGTCCTATATTGCTCACCTGAGAAAGTCAACCCCAAACTTGTCAACCATGTTATAAATAACAGAGATTATTTGATGTACATTATGGGGTGGTTTTAAAAGAAACATACTATAATTTCATCCTTCTAAATTTGTTTGTTGGGATTTTTTTGATAATTTTTGTAATATTTTCAACCTTTCTGTTACCATGGCAACCAGAGATATTGAAGGAATTGAATTCTTTTCACAACTTTAGCAGAGCTCCACCTTAAGAATATCCCTGCCAAATTTCATATTAATTGGCCCAATGGTTAAAGAGGTGGTGATGTTTTTCTTTTAAAGATTTTCTGCAATTTTAACATTTCGGTATCCATGGAATCCAGAGTTTTTGATGGAATTCAATTATTATAACAATTTTGGTAAAGCTACATCCAAATTGTACCCCTATCAAGTTTCAGCTTGATTGGCCCAATGGTTTAGGAGAAGATGATTTTTTCTATGATTTTGGCACTTTTCAGCCTTCCCCTTACCATGGAAACCAGAGTTTTTGATGGAATTATATTCTTTAAACAACTATGGAAAAGCTTCATCCAAGGAACATCCCTGCCAAGTTTCAGCTTGATTGGCTGGGCTGTTTAGGTGGAGAAGATTTTTCAAGAAATTATTGATGGACGGACAGTCAGTCAGAAGGACGGATAGACTGACGATGGACGGACGGTGAGTGATCACAATAGTTCACCTTGAGCACTTTGTGCTCAGGTGAGCTAAAAAGTTGACTGGCGGACGGTTTGACAAACAGATGGACATGGTAAAACTTCATAGGTGAAGGGGTGGTAGGGTTTAAACCAAGTAGTTGATCATATTATTAAACCTTTCAAACCCATCTAAAACTGAAAACAAAGAAGATATAGGTTAACCCTTTTGACCTGTCCAAATTCAAAGGTTTTGCAGACGAAAATTAAAAGTGGATTTAATTTGAAAAATAACCATTCAGTAGGGTAGAAAATAGTGTGGAAAAAGAAGAAATTGCTTGTCAGAAGAAATTTCTTCTTTTTTCACAATGTTTTCTCAATCATAAAATCACAGGCACGGGGCAGGGATTAAACAGCAAAGGGTTAAACATACTTAAACAAGTACACAAGTACCACATTGGCCTTGACTCTAGACTAAATTAATTAAGAGATAATTGAACAATAATTTTTTAACATCAAACTAATTCCTCCAATTTCCTCCTAATTTCCATTATACACAGAATTTCACTTCTTCTTTTATTTCAGAAATTCAAAAATAAACTCTTAATTTTTCTTTGAAAGAAAACTCTTTTGGGAATTATATATTGTATATTGATCATAAACTTATTCCAAAACTACAGCTTGTCACAGGATGTGACTTAATACCCCGGCATGTGCTTTGATAGTAATAAGATATTTATTGACCATAGAAACTTTAAGCAAACAAAGTTTGTTCAATGGAATTGAAAATTACTAGTATGTTTCTGAAAAAAATGTCTTAAATTCAGGGGCAGATAATCCTTGAACAAGGGAGAGTAAGAACCTCAAATCTATCTTTCAAAACTTCAACATGTGATCAATGTTTGTAAGAAATTTCAAAGCCCACTCGCTTTGAAGATGTAATATCATCACAGTCTGAATCCAATTCAGAAATGTAGGGTGAAGAAATCGAGTCTGACCGGTACCCGAGTCTGACAGCCCCAACGATCGAATCGGGAATAGCTCTCCGAGTCTAATCTATTGTGCAACATTTAATTTCAACCTACCAATAAAATTGTTTTTAATGATATACCTGCGATATGTCACATGTTTTTGTGGAAAATTCAAATTTCGTTTTTTTGTTTTTTACAACACTTACTGGAAATCCCGATTGATCATTCTTGTCAATTAAAATATGAAAAACAAGAGCTGTCACTGTAAGATGACAATGCCCCCGACACCGCTTTGATTTAGAAGTTATGGCCAATGTTAAAGTTTTTGGACGGAATGACGGACAGACGGACGGACAGACGGACGGACGGACAGACGGACGGACAAGTCAAATTTATTATGCCTCCCTATCGGGGGCATAAAAAGTGGTTGGCGTTGGGAACCATTTTTAAACACACAAAGATTAAAAATCCAAATTTCAAGCAGTTTGATGACACACTTTTAATTAATTTTCAATTTGACAATGACGTCAAAATTTAATTATTTTATCCCTTTACATGATTATACAGTTGTCACCATGTTACAAAAACGGTACAAAGACATTTTTTATTCTAAAGATAACCACCAGAAAGGGCTATGAAACTATACAAATCGTTCTTTAGCCCCCAAAATGTTGCAAACGCAGCTGTTTTAAAACTGTATCTATGGCATTCTAGTCGCTTAGAAAGAATTTATGTATATCTTACCTATTCTGCGGTGTTTTCGAATTTCAATGCCGATTTGAGCATTTTTGGCATTATTCCACCAAATGTAATTTATCCATGCGATCACAATTATCCATAATTCAACCTCCATAAACAGACTTTTTTATTGTTCATTTATTTTTTGTCACAGCTGTTTGCGCTTTCTTTAAGTCTCATATTTTTATAATTTAAATCAAAAGTTAGATATCACCTCAGACTCTTACACCGTTGCAAGAATTAAAGAATAAAGGAGAAAGATAAACAGAAGTCCTTTCATAAGCCGCAAATCACATGTGTAAGTGTCATAAAGATCGCCTTTTCTTACGCAACATTATACCACGTGTCAAAGTTTCTTTGATCTGTCCGTGTCGATGCACCAATCAATTGTCCATGTCATATATTGATAAGCCCCTAATCACACGTGCGTGTCGCCTTTATTTTGGTCAATTGAACAGACCATATGACAAATTTTCTTTCATCAATACGTGACGATGCACCAATCAATTACCCATGTTACTAATTTATTTTCATGACAGAGATATTCGCAAACTAAATTTCAGTTGACACAATCTGAACTATCTCATACACAAAAAGCACTTTTTCGACATGCTTCAAAACGGTGCAGCTATAGATTTGAGAAAGCTGAAAATACAAAGGTTCTAATGCCAAATCGGTGTCAAGAGAAGAAATGGAAAAAACGGTCATTTTAAATCAATCAAATTTTAAAAATCTGTTTTATATGAGGATAACAAAATATGTACATGGTTTTGTGGTTCATTCTCTTTGTCTGATCCCATTTCGTCTACACTATAAAAATATTGGGTAATATGAAAAATTCCCATTTGGTCTAAAGAAAGAAAGAGAAATGACATTCATATATTTGTTCATTCATTAACGTTCCATCCGTTCGTATATTATTTCATCAACCAATTCATTTATTCATTCTTTCTTTTTTCCATTCATTCACTCTCTGATAATTTTATATCTTGCGGTCATTTTATTTCTTTAAGTTTTAAGTATTATTTCTTACTACTGATGCAAATCATACATGAAATAGAGCTTACCCTGGCCCCTTCAACTGTGCATAAAAAAACGTCCCCTTACCCCTTGTTTTAAAGCTCAGGAAAGCAAAATGGTTCAATTTGGCTAAAGGAAATTTGAGCTGTCAGGTCATTTTAATGCGTCAATGGTTATCAAAAGTGTGTCATGCTATTGATATCAGTTAAGTTAAAACTGTCTCTTAACACCTAAATTGATTGTCAGTTAACACACTCCGGCGATCGGATTGGCGATCGTAATTGGCAGTTTACTATTAATCTTCAATACTTGATAGTCACGGGTTTACACCAAAACAATAATTGGTGAAATGATGTTAAGTTTTTCCATAGTAGATGGTGTTCGGTGAGTCTCTTTTCTATTATTTTTGTACTACTCTCGGTTCATGCGTTCTCGCTTCTTAAGAGTCCTACCCTGATCTAACAGGAACGAAAAGAGGATAATTCCCGAAGTATTTAGGTTGCAACATCCAGGGACAACACATTAATGCAAAATTCAAGTATTTTTTCGAGTGGAATTTATCATAAATCGATCTAAAATACGTAGCCGCTGACAAATTGTTTACTATGCTAGTATTATCTATCCCTCGCGATGACGTCACAAGCCTAAGTCACGTGACCGAGAAGTTATCAAGGACCGGCTACAGGTGTGTTTATCGAAAATCGTGAAATTCAGAGTTATAAAAAATCATTTTGTTATTCTGGATATTGCATCGTATTTCATTTTTACTTATGAATACATAAAGAAACGGTTGTAAACGCTTTTCATTTGACCTTTAAACATACTCTATCTAACCTTAAACAACATTTACCCCATTTTAAAGTTAAATTAAATAATGCTCTTCAATTCTTTAAGAAATCTTAACCCTTGTCATGCTGAACCAGGAATATTCCTGCTTTGGCAGGAGCTATAGACATACATCAGCCTGCACATATGTGTAGACTGATGTTAGTCTACACCACCTGTTTCTCACTTTCAAACCAGAATTGTTAATAGATTTAGTTTTTCAAATAAAAATTGACCTACAGTTGGTACTTTCAGTGCTTTTTGCCCTTTGATTTTGATGCAAATTTTTAGGCAAAATTTATTCAGCATGACAAGGGTAAAGTTGTGTAATTTGATAAAGAGTTATTTCCTTGGTATAGTTGGACTCCTTGAGTCATTCGCTCAATTACAAGGGATACTTTATTGGGAGTCAATGTGACATTTTCATAATTTTATGGTGTTATTTGAGAATTCCTGGAAAATTAAATAGAGTCAATGTGCTCATATCTTACGAGCCAAAGGGGAGTATTTCACAGAAAATTTAATTATAATGTCATTTTCTCCTTTTTCACTCATGCAGTAAAATGGTTAAGAAATCATTGGACCTTTTCAGCAAGTTTTATCAAAGCAACCCTGCATTCAAGATGCAAAACTGTTTACTTACTTTTTTAATGGTACATATTCAGTTTTTCAGGCAAAGCAAGGTGCCATCTACATTTTTATTCTAAAAGCAGAGCTGTTTTTTTTTTCATCTACAGAAGATGCCACCACCCCCCCCTTCCACCCCCACTCTTGCATTTCTTCTAAAAGAATGGCTAGATACTAAATGAAATCAGTAGTAAAATCTGATTGGAAAATGACCTTGACTGGTGATTTTTTACCTTGGTCATCAATAGAAAGGTCCTGTCATATGCAATATGTATGAAATATGAAAATTATCTTTTACCAATCAGAAGGTATGGCCAATGTAAAAGTATATCGATGGCTCAGCGTGAAACAGTTGTAACTGCCTATAAACATATAGGTAGTTACAACTGTTTTGTGCTGAGCCATTGATATGTGCATATCATAAACAGATCCAGTTCCAGGCAAACAGATAGGACAAAAATGATATACCCTCAATCTATGGCAAATAAAAAAAAAAAGATCTAAATTTAGGGGAAATATATGCAAAGGAACCAAGCTTGATTTATTGTAAATAGACAATAAATAACAACGATTTCAGCGAAATCAACTGCTCAAAACTATTCTGGTTTGAAAAAGAAAATCAGGTTGTATGGACTAGGATTAGACTGCACATATGTGCAGGCTGATGTTTGTCCATACCACCTGCCTAAGCAGGAATATTCCGGGATCAGCATGACAAGGGTTAAATGATATTGAATCAATACATCAATAGGTCTCCAAATATTGCCGAAACAAATTAAGAATATTGTCAATGCCATAGATTGACTATTTTAGATCGAACATGTATGTGCAATGAAAAATAATCAGTATATACATTCAGTATAAATTTCAACTAGAACAGTAGCAAAGCTGCTCAAAACAATTTCTCCTAACGCCAAAATGATACCTTTTCCAGGGGTGTGGAATTCCCATGCCCGACTTGTCCGACTCGGGCTTTTGTACTTGAGGACAAGTAAATTTTTCTAAGCCACTTGTCCAAGGACTAAATACCAGGGCAAATGTTGGAATGTTACTTAAAAGAATTAAGAGAGAAATCATCCTAATTTTCATATGATAGGGTAGAAAACATTGTTTTTAGTGAAGAAAATGCTGGATACCAGCATTTTCTTCATCAAAAGGCAATGTTTTTTTCAAATTTTTCTATTTACTCTTTAGTGGACAAGTTCATTTTGATCCTGGACGAGTAGAAAATCCGCTTTTACTTGTCCAGGGACAAGTGGAGAAAACTCGTATTTCCACACCCCTGCCTTTTCTGAAGAAATTTATGTCCACTGTCAATTTCATTGTACTGTAATATGCTATATCTTCAAGTAATTGTAAAATCAGACATGTATAAAATATTCTTAAAGAAAGATTTGATAGCTGGAAATACTTTTTCATTGTTTTGAGTACCAACTACAATAACCAGCACTTTGTCAAAATGTAAGTGCTTTAAGTGCAAGATGTGTTTGTAACAAATATTGAGGTCATAAACAGCAATTGCATGAAGTTTCATGATTCTAGATCCCTTGGTTCTTGAATTAGAGTCCGGAAACGAAAACCGAACAAAAATTTAATGTGACCTTGACCTTTGACCAATGTGACCTAAAAACAATAGGGTACTTCCTTGAGTCATAAGTAACATTTACATAAAGTTTCATGATTCTAGGTCGCTTGGTTCTCGATTTAGAGTCCAGAAACAAAAATTGAACAAAAATTTACTGTGACCTTGACCTTTGACCTATGTTACCCCAAAACAATGAAAGTTGCAGGTGCACAACTTCATATGATAGGATCAATTACCCAATTTGGTTACTCCCCTTATGATTACTGAGTTTTGCAAATTTAAATTTTGACTACTCCCCCCCCCCTTCCATAAAAAGTTCAAAATGGCATAACTCTAAAACTAATGATTGGATCAGGATGAAAATTGCAGGTACACAACTTCATATGATGGGAAACATCCTGATAAAATTTCAGCAAAATTGATCCAAAACTGTGGGAGGAGAAGAGGACACAAAATTAGAACAAGATGTGTTTGTGAAACACGAATGCCCCCATAACAGCATTTTTTTTTCCAAAGTTTGACCTTGACAGATGACCTTGACCTTGTAAAATGACCTTGACTTTTATACCAGCAGATGCTGATCATTGAGATCTATCATCATGTCAAATATTAGCCTTGTATCTTGAATAGGCTTGAAGATATTGGCAATGTTAAGTTTTTTGGTTAACTTTTTGAGTTATTTGACCTTGACAGATGACCTTGACCTTGTAAAATGACCTTGACTTTGGCACCAGCAGATGCGGATCATTGAGATCTATCATCATGCCAAATATGAGCCTTGTATCTTGAATAGGCTTGAAGATATTGGCAATGTTAAGTTTTTTGGTTAACTTTTTGAGTTATTTGACCTTGTCACATGACCTTGACCTTGTCACATGACCTTGACTTTGGTACCAGCAGATGCGGATCATTGAGATCTATCATCATGCCAAATATGAGCCTTATATCTTGAATAGGCTTGAAGATATTGGCAATATTAAGTTTTTTGGTTAACTTTTGCAGACAGACAGACAGACGGACGGACAGACAGAAGGACAGACGGACAACAGTAAAACAATATGCCCCCAATCTTTCGATACGGGGGCATAAAAATGTACCCCCTCCTTAAAAAGTTCAAAGTGGCATAACTCTCAAACTAATGACCGGATCTGGATGAAAATTGCAGGTGCACAACTTCATATGATACAAAACAACCTGACAAAATTTCAGCAAAATTGGTCCAATTGGTCCAGACGGACGGACAACCCAATTCCAGTATACCCCCCCCCCCCCCCCATAACTTCATTGTGGGGGGTATAATAACTTTTTTTGGACATTGGAAAGACAGGGCCTGTGCATGAATTTTCAACAATTTCATGTGTGCATAAATCACCTACACTGAGCTTCCTAGTTAAACCGTACAATGCAATTTAAATAAATATTCCTTGGCAGTCTGATGATAAGTTGATACCTTATCTATCTTCAAAGTGCAAAGTGAAGTACTGCCTGACCATAGTCTATGCTTTAGGCACATGTGAAATTGTTGGTAATGTCAAACACAGGCTCATTCATTTGTGAATCTAAAATTCTTAAAGATGGCAAACAAAACATGTCAATTCAACCAAATGATATTAAGGGAAGGCAAGCAATGCAGAACCTAATCAAACTACCCATTTTTGAGCAGTTTGATCTGGGCATACAATGTTTGCTCATTGACGAGGAGCCTGACATAATATCCACAAAGCAAAGCAGTGCATAGGCTTTGGACATTTGAGCAATTTTAAATGATATTGAATCAATACATCAAAAGGTATCCAAATATTGCCCAAGCAAATCAAGAATATTGTCAAGCCCATAGATTGACTATTTTAGATCAAACATGATTGGGCAATTAAAAATAATCAGTATATCATCAGTGTTCTGCTAAAACCTCGTAACTGCAGCTTGTTTAAAGCTGTAGTTACAAGGTTTTAGTGGAAAATCGACAAAATACATCCAGTATAAAAATTTCAACTAGAACAGTGGAAAAGCTGACAAATACCCCCCCCCCCCCCCAGCCCTATGTCCCAGTTACAGAAACACTTTTCGGACCAAGTTCAATTTTAACCTTTGACTTTTGTGATCCATATTAATTAAGCAATTCCTTTGGTCATGGGCAATAATTGTACAAAGTTTCATGATTATATGCCAATTCATTTTTGAGTTAGAGTCTAGAAACAAAAAAGGTCTATGGCAAAATGAACATATGGATGGACAGACATGGTGAAACAAATATACTCCCAGACTCTCCTATGTAGCTGGTGGCTATTATGAATCAAGTATATGTCAGTTAAGCTTAACCCTATCCTGTTTTACAAAATTTTGGACCTGTCCAAATTCAAAGGTTTTGCAGACGAAAATTTCAAGTGTATTTGATTTGAAAAATAACCATTCAGTAGGGTAGAAAATAGAGTTGAACAAGATGTGTTTGTGAAACACGAATGCCCCCTTAACAGCATTTTTTTTCAAAGTTTGACCTTGACAGATGACCTTGACCTTGTCACATGACCTTGACTTTGGTACCAGCGGATGCGGATCATCGAGATCTATCATCATGCCAAATATTAGCTTTGTATCTTGAATAGGCTTGAAGATATTGGCAAGGTTAAGTTTTCGGGTTAAAGTTGACCATGACAGATGACCTTGGCCTTGTCACATGACCTTGACTTTGGTACCAGCAGATGCGGATCATTAAGATCTATAATCATGCCAAATATTAGCTTTGTATCTTGAATAGGCTTGAAGATATTGGCAAGGTTAAGTTTTCGGGTTAAGTTTTCGGACGTTTGACCTTGACAGATGACCTTGACCTTGTCACATGACCTTGACTTTGGTACCAGCGGATGCGGATCATTGAGATCTATCATCATGCCAAATATTAGCTTTGTATCTTGAATAGGCTTGAAGATATTGGCAAGGTTAAGTTTTTGGACAGACGGACGGACGGATGGACAGACAGACGGACGGACAGACAGACAGACGGACATGAGTAAAACAATATGCCCCCGATCTATCGATGCGGGGGCATAAAAAGAGGAAATTGCTTGTCAGAAGCAATTTCTTCTTTTTTCACAATGTTTTCTCAATAATAAAATCACAGGCACGTAAAATGCAGGGATTAAACAGCAAAGGGTAACTTACAGTGTCTGCTGCCGTCAGATTGATGCCAAGTCCTCCTGCCCTTGTACTGAGTAGAAATACAAAAATGTCTGATCGAGCCTGAAAGTCGGCAACCATATCTCGTCTTTCAGAAATCTTTGATGATCCATCGAGCCTCTTGTAAGTATGCTTTCTGTGCCACATGTACTCCTGCAAACAGAACAGATGCAAAATGTTATTAACCTACATAGATGTCTGATCGAGCCTAAAAATCGGCAACCATGTCTTGTTATTCCAAAACCTTTGATGATCCACCCTCTTGTAAGTATGCCACATGTACTTCTGCAAACATAACAGATGCAAAATGTTATTCCCCTTAAGGTAGTGGACTTGTAAAAGATCAGCAACATTTTGGAAGTAATAAACTTCAACAGTGTTAACAGAGTTTTCCTAATTATTTTCAATAGGAAACCTCAGTCAACATTGTGAAAGTTCTTGAGTGCTGAAACGCTGCAGAACTATTAGGGTTCCACTACCTTAACTTCACATTATAAACCCTTCTCATACTGTTTAAGGCATATGCCTGCTGTACATAAAGCTTTGGCAGACAGTATAGATTTAGGTCAGATTACATAGATGTGCAATCTAATCTTGGCCTTCACTGCTTGCTTTCTATTTAACTTTTGTTAGATTTGTTAAAATGCGGTTGAAATTACAATTTGCTTCAACCATACATTGCAGTATCTTAAAATTTTCACCAGTCTTAAATTTTGTTATCTGATGCATGTAATAATTGACTAAAAGATGGCCAGAAAAATAAATTGGTACTCGGTCAACATTGTAGTATTGTATTCCCCGAATGTTCTTCCAAGCTCGAGACCTGTGGATTTTAGGGAGGACTGATAAATGTTATCATGCCGCAGGTCCTTTAGGGATGTAAATAATGGCAGTACTTAGTGTCCAGTTACTAACCAGTTTTGGAAAGTAATTGCCTTTCATTACTAGAATTTGCATTACCAAATGTAAAACATTGTTGAAAAAAAGAAATTGCTTGTCAAAAGCAATTTCTTCTTTTGCAACAATGTTTTCTCTGCATTTTTTCCCTTAAATTGCTATAATTCAATTATGGATTTAATGCAGGACCTGTTGTTATCAGGGAGGACCTGTTATACTTTGGGCTTATGACAAAAAGTAGTAAGTATAAAACCCTGGTGTAACAATAAACTTTAACTAAACTTTAGTTTTGGCTTCAGTTAAGGGTTTTATTGCTCTAGTTAAAATGTCACTTGGAGTATTTTACCACTTTCAATTTTTGCATCTATTTAAATCAGGTCATCAAATCGATGTCTTTGATTTGCCTTCTGTTCGAAAATTACCTCGATTATCACCGATATCTCATGAACGGCAGCCCACCTGACCTTTAATTAGATATTATGCGTGGGTTGACCTTCACTTTTTTCGTTGAAGTTGTTATCGCATGAGAACATCTTGGTCTCAGTTGGGGTTTTAATACCAATCATGAATTTTAATTCGATAATTCACCATTTCTCATTATAATGAGCCAGCAGAAAATCAATACCGGGCAATAATGATGCTGGGATTTTTTTTGTAACCTGTTACCCATTGAATTCTTATCCTACTAATTCAAATTTTGTTTTAAACGAATTGCATTTTTTTTTAACACTTTCAACATTCCACCCACAAAAACTATGCAGAAAACAGAAAGTGTATGCTAGAATTAGACTTCAAATCACTGTAGGCTGATCTTATTCTAAGTCTAATCTGTGTAGGCTGAACTTATCTTAGTCTAAGTCTTATCTGTGTAGGCTTCTCTTATTCAAAGTCTAATCTGTGTAGGCTAATCATTGTCTAAGTCTAATCTGTGTAGACTGATAATTGTCTAAGTGTAATCTGTGAAGGCTGATCATAGTCAAATCTGTGTAGGCTAATCATTGTCTAAGTCTAATCTGTGTACGCTGATCATAATCACAGTCTAATCTGTGTAGGCTGATAATTGTCTAAGTGTAATCTGTGAAGGCTGATCATAGTCAAAGTCTAATCTGTGTAGGCTGAACATTGTCTAAGTGTAATCTGTGAAGGCTGATCATAGTCAAAGTCTAATCTAGGTAGGTTGATCATAGTCAAAGTCAAATCTGTGTAGGCTGATAATTGTCTAAGTCTAATCTAGGTAGGTTGATCATAGTCAAGGTTAAATCTGTGTAGGCTGATAATTGTCTAAGTCTAATCTAGGTAGGTTGATCATAGTCAAGGTTAAATCTGTGTAGGCTGATAATTGTCTAAGTCTAATCTAGGTAGGTTGATCATAGTCAAGGTTAAATCTGTGTAGGCTGATAATTGTCTAAGTCTAATCTAGGTAGGTTGATCATAGTCAAGGTTAAATCTGTGTAGGCTGATAATTGTCTAAGTCTAATCTAGGTAGGGTGATCACAGTCAAAGTCTAATCTGTGTAGGCTGATCATTGATTGATTGATTTAATGGAGTTTAATGCCGCTTTCAACATTAATTCAGTTATATCGCGGTGGCTGGAGCACCTAACAATGGATCCCTGGTATTTCTCTCACCAGTACAACCATCACATTCTTTCCTAGCCTCCAGCTGCTACCTCACATAGGTCTACGATTATCAACCCATTGGTGAGAGACAAATAGTCGGAAAGAATGAGTGCTGCCGTCAGGGATCGTACCAGGGACCTCTAGGCTGATCACAGTCAAAGTCTAATCTGTGTAGGCTGATCATAATCAAAGTCTTATCTGTGTAGGCTGATCAAACTCAAAGTCTTATCTAGGTAGGTTGATCATAGTCAAAGTCTAATCTGTGTAGGCTGATCATAATCAAAGTCTTATCTGTGTAGGCTGATCAAACTCAAAGTCTTATCTAGGTAGGTTGATCATAGCCAAAGTCTAATCTGTGTAGGCTGATCATAGTCAAAGTCTTATCTGTGTAAGCTGATCAAAATCAAAGTCTTATCTAGGTAGGCTGATCATAGTCGAATTCTAATCTGTGTAGGTTGATTATAGTCTATGTCTACGAAAGCCACAAGTACAGCAGAAATATGATGTTCTGAAGGATGTTCAATATGTGCAGAAAGAGCTACAGATAGAAGGAGTATTTAAGATTTCAAATTTAAATATTTCACTAGTCCTTGGATGTAGCCTATGTTGTGGTTACTCATTGGAATCGTCTCGACGAGACAATTCAAATGAGTACCCACATCATAGGGTTTCATTGAGAAATAAAGATTTTAGACTGGTTTTATCCCCTCTTATCTGGACCCCTGGCAGTTATATTGTATTGAATTTATATTTTACCATAAGATCCATCAGTTACTAGGTTTAATTCTCTTTCAACAGAGGTTCACATAGAGGAAAATAGTTTGTTTCAGTGTAAGCTCAATTTATAATTCACTGAGTCAAAAACAAAAGCTTATTTTTTTACGAGTGGTGGAGCCACAAGAGAAAATAGCTTTTAGAGTTCACAAAATGAAATAGCAATTCTTTCTCGAAAATTAAACGACAAATCTATGCCTTAAATACAAAAATCACACAAAATGTATAACTTTTATTTTTCTTTTTTTAAAAGTGCATGTTATTTTGCATGTGATTGCTGTGCAACATTCATAATGACGTCACTTTTCGGTTTGAATTACATAATGCTAAATAGGGTGAAATAAACGAAAGCAGGGTATAAATTTTTGATAATTTCACAGGGGAATTTATGAAAAGATAATCTACTATCATATCTCGATTATCCACCAAAAAAATTAAATAAATGGCTTTACTTTAATTGTTAAGTACATTATAAGACAAGATTGTTTGGAAATGCACTAACCCACCTACAGTACATGGGGCTTAATGTGACGATAGTAAGAACGTCATATGATATTGGTTATAAATTAAATGATTTTTTAGTCAAATTAACCTATTTTCAAACAGATAGCCGAGATATATAAATTTAGTTTCTACTTCCCTAGAAAGGACTAATTGTATATCTGGGCCCGAGGTTATAAAACTTTTCTCAGGCTCAATTCAAACTTTTCTCAAATTTCAATTTGAGATTAAAGCCACAATTCTGTGTCTAATTACTCATTTTAATGTATTAACATAAAAGATTAAATTAATAAGTTGTTTAAAATAACAACTTATTATTTTCATACATTTATTTTACTTTGAATTTGAGAAAATTGAGCCTGAGCTTGAGAAAAGTTTTATAACCTTGGGCCCTGGAGTTTACTGTTCAACTAAACCAGATGTGTTAAACAACAATTCTTTTATCCAATTGCATTAAAAATCAAAGGACTGAAAACAAACTATGGGTTTTTTTCCTGTTGCAAATTTGTTGTACAATGTATATTGAACTGTCTTTAACAGGGTTGATGTCTTCCATGAACAAATCTTCACTATTTTGAACCATAGGGGTCCGAAATAACCCCCCACCATATAGACTAATAATATAAACTTATTAGTCTATATGGTGGGGGGTGGGGGGGTTGGACCCCTATATTTTGAACTCCATATGACAAAGGTTCAAGTTGTTTTTCCTCAATACATGTCAAGAGACGAATGAAGCAGAGAAAACTGTTGACTTTCACTGACACCAAGAGGGCTCCTGTTTGGTAGCTTGAGGCAGATACTTGTCACAACGAACCAAATTACCCCTTCTAATGACTAAATAATACCCTGACACAAGATAGCCACTCAATGATCAACCTTCAAAAATTGAGCCACTCATGGAAACCACAACAAAATTGACCTGTGGTCAAATATTACAAGCCAATTGTTTTTGTATCCACCCTTTCACTATATGATAATGAATCTCAGTTGGCTTAAATAATATAATTCATGATAAAAGAAACAGTAAATTTAAACAAGAGAAGCATATGCAGATATGCCAATTACCTAATGCAGGGGTCTGGAATTACAGAATTTTTCCACTTGTCCCTGGAAAAGCTAACAATGATTTTCTTATTGTCCAGGATCAAAAAGAACTTGTTCGCAAAAAAAATATATTAATCAGTTTTGAGGAAGCATTGTCTTTTTAATGAAAAAATGCTGGACTCAAAAATGCTGGACTCCAGCATTTTCTCATTAAGAATAGTGTTTTCTACTCTTCGATATTAACATTTTGATAATCAATCTCTTAGACCTGTTAAGTACCATTCTAATATTTGTCCAGGTATTTACTTATCCATGGACAAGTGGCATAGAAAAATGTTTTTGTAGGCAGGTTGAAAAGTCTAGTCGGACAAGTTGGGCATGGGAATTCCACACCCCTGTCTAATGCTTTGCTATTTTGTGCTGGATAATCAACCCTTGTCATGCTTTGCCCGCAGCATTTCTGTTTTGAAGCAGGTATGAACAAAGATAAGACTGTACTGTTGATTTTAAATTTTGACCTTGAACCTGGGACAAATTGTATGATATTTGAACATTTATTACAAATCACATGAATAACAATTGTGCAAAACTTTCTGTTGGAGCTATGTACCAAGAAAGTTCAGATAGACAACATAAAATCCCTCTCATACACGTACAATGACTTGTATCATGTTGATAAATATATGTAGCTCTGCTGATTTGAGCTAACATTAAAACCCTAGGCAAATGGGGACATAATTTTTGAGAAAACATAGTATTTTATCTTTCATGTTAAGACTAGACTGTGGCAAAGTGGACTCATACCCCCCTACAAGTGCCTGTCGAAAATGAAAAGCAATTTTCAATCAAAGGGCCATAACTCTGTCAAAAGACAATAGCTCTAAATTTAAATTTCTCTTGCACATTTCTGCTAGATATTGATCACATCTGTAAAGCTTGAATGAAATCTGCCAATAAGATGAATGCCAATGAAAATGATACAGACAGACAGACGGACCAACAGGCTGACTTCTATATACCCCCAAAAAATGGTTTAAGGGGGTATGAAAATCATTGATCCCATCACCCTCTATAATCCCTCTTTAATATCTGCAACATTGGTTCAAGTTTTCATAACAAACAAGAAGAGTGCAGGCAGTGAAGGCATAGATCAGACTGCACATCTGTGCAGGCTGGTCTTTGTCTATTATTATACAGTCTGCAAAAGCTTTGTTTAAGGTAGTGGACTCCTAATAGTTCTGAAACGTTTCCAGAGTAATGAACTTCAACAATGTTAACCGAGGTTTCCTAATGAATTTCATTAGGAAACCTCAGTCAACATTGTGAAAGATCATTAGTTCCAAAATGTTGCCGAACTATTACGGTTCCACTACCTTAAAGCAAGAAAATGTTGCAAACAGCAGAAGGGTCAAGTTGAAAGTTGAGTCAGATGATGACCTGTCCAAGCAAGTGTGCATCTCTTTAACAAATATCCTACTGTGTCAATCTGTCTAATTGATGGGAGTCTAAACCTAACTTTTTTCACTCAAGGACATACACAATTGTTTAAACAGTGCCTGAACCTTTGACCCCCTTAAGCTTTTCAGATTAAGACCTTTTTAACTCTTGCTAGTAGAGCCTCTGAAATTTATGTCTCTGAAAATGAGAAAGTATTGTGTTTAGAAGAATGACTAGTGCAGTAAATGATGCTTATTTTTGAATATCAATATTTTATTTTTTTTACATGTAACTATAAGTATTTCATGACTTTTTGTAGTCTGATTTCTTAAAACACCTTCTTCAAAACAGTATCTGGCTTGCATTTAATGGCATTTTTATGCAACACCCGCCCACGCACCCGTAGATTGGGGGGTGTATTTTTTTACCTGTCTGTTTGTCTGTGAGTCAATTTGTCCCCCTTAACATTTCAACATATTTCTGAAAGTGGCAGAGTGGGAAGCACTATCTTTCTCTCCTAAACCCCCTCCCAACCTTTTCTCATATTTCTGTTGCTATACATTTTCGTTAATTCTAAGCCTTTCCTTCACAGTTCTCATTCTTTCACAAGACAAATATTCAGGAAAATAATGTGGAAAATAAGGACATTACTAGCCATAAAGTATTTCTTTCTTTTCAACTTTTATTTCACCAAGACATCATAATTCTATCATATACAAAAGACTTTTGCCTGCAACTCCTTTGTTTTTTGACTGTCTATATTTCCATACCATATTTCCCCTAATAAAAGTGCCCTCCCTTATAGTAGCACCCCTACATTTTTTACCAAATAAACCCACTTCAAATGCCTAAATTTTAAAAACTTGTTGAGACTTCTTCTCTAATTTGAGGCAAATTTACCCTAAACAATCATTTCTATGATTGTTTAGAGGAAATTTCAACTCAAATTTAAGGGAAAAGGGCCTAAAAGACACCAATTTAATGACTTCTTAAATCATAAAATTTATACTAGATAAAAGGTCCCTGACCATGTTATGTATAACTCCCAGGAGCAATTAAAAGAAGAAATAAGGTGTGCCTTGAAATAAGGATCCCATCCGATAAAAATTCTAAAATACAATTTATAAGGCCAAATGACACCAATGACACATTAATTCGTAGTACTTTATTATTCACAGGATGCATTAAAATGTAAACACTGGTCAAAACAGGGCATGCAGGTAATTTTTCCAATATCCTGGACTTTGAAATTCAAATACCTGCTGAACATATCAATAAGAAAATGCTTTTCATGTCAGAATAATTGTATTT
This sequence comes from Fragum whitleyi, assembly GCA_948146395.1. Taxonomy (NCBI): domain Eukaryota; kingdom Metazoa; phylum Mollusca; class Bivalvia; order Cardiida; family Cardiidae; genus Fragum; species Fragum whitleyi. The sequence goes on from OX411544.1 coordinate 26,681,278, forward strand.
ATATTCATGACAGAGAATAAGATTAATCATGAACTGAAACAAGTAATCTTTTAATAGGCAAGGCAGGTAATAATAAAAAAGAAAATGTTTTATAGAGGTAAAATGATCACATGGGTGTGGAATTCCCATACCCGACTTGACCGAAACTGGCTATTCTACTTCCAGGCAAGTACTTTTTTCTAGGCCACTTGTCCAAGGACAAGTAAATACCACCGCAAATATTGATGTAGTACTAAAAAGTTCTAGGAGAAAAGTCATCCTTTTTTTGCATCAAAGGGAAGAAAACATTGTCTTTAATGAAGAAAATGCTGGGTTACAGCATTTCCTTCATGAAAAAACAATATGATATTTTACCAATATTTATCTACCTACTTTTTAGTGGACAAGTTCATTTTTATCCAGGACAAGTAAGAAATCAGCTTTTACTTATCCAAGGACAAGTGAAGAAACTCTGTATTTCCAAATTCCTGGTTCACTCAAACCCTTATCCTGCTAAATTTAAATTTTGAACCAAATTGTCGATTTTTTGTGTATTTTTTTCCTTTATAACTTGTCTGGCTTATTATTTTTTCCTCAGAATATTTCAGTTGAAAGAAGACAATGTAGACTAGGATCAGGCTGCAAATTTTGCAGATCTGACTTAGTTTATACTGTCTGTAAAAGCCCAGAGTCTAGCTGGAAATATGACTTACATAGCAGGAGAAAGTTTTGAAAGGAAAAGTGGCTAAATAAATATGATACGCTGGAGGTTATATCATCATCTTTGTCACTTGAAAGTGGATTAAAGCTCTAAAGCTGTTGTTTTGAATTGGGTTTAACACCACATCCACCATCATTACAGTTATATTGCGGGGGCTGGTACACCTAGCCATGATTTCCTGTTGTTCCTCACACGTTTCATTTTAGCCACTAGCTGCTCATCCCTTTTAAAACTTACTTAGCATACACCAACATGCATGAGCACTTATGTGCAAAGCAGGGCATAGTTTGAAAAGTTTGCACTGTTTTGTCATCCTGGATGCAGGCCTGGTCTTAACACGCCCCTCCACACACAAATGAAAATGAACCATTCCTTATTCTAAGATCATTTGAGAAAACATCAAAGCTCTGTGGCATTCAGTCCATTTTTTTATAATAACAGCCCTGCCTTCAAGATGAAAAAACAATGAAAACTGTTTGCAAATTATACCAAAGTATATCATACACCCCACCATCACCATCACCACCCCACCCCACACTCAAGCACACACACACACAAACACCGTCAAAATGAACATGAACCAACCCTACCTCTAAGAGATCTATCATCTTTGTCATTTGTGAGTAGATCAACACTCTGTGACCTTCACTCTTCAGTCTTTGTAATAACTGGTCCAACACTTGAAGTTTGCCTGCATCAGTGATGATTTTGTCTTTTGCTGAAATGAACAGAAATTAACATAACATGAGAATACAAGAGGACAAAGATGGTCCTAGATCGCTAACCTGAGTCTCTTTGACCCCTGGGACATCACATTGATTAGATAGGCAGATGTCAAAAAGAAGATAATTGCCTAAGATCAATACCATGGAACGTTTTCAGCGAAGAGCAAGACAGATATGCCTTTTTGCTCTTTGATTCTATGTAAAAAGGGATGCACCCGGGTGGACCCCAAATGTGATCCCAGGGTCTTGATATGAACAAACTTGGAAGAGGTCCATAAGATGATGCTACATACAAAATATGAAAGCTGTCTGCCTACTGGTTTCAAAAAAGAAGATTTTTGATGGTTTTCCTATTTTCACCCTTTGTGCTCAGGTGAGCTGAAAGGGATGCACCGGGGTGGAGCCCAAATATGACCCAAGGGTCTTGATATGAACAAACTTGGTAGAGGCCCACTAGGTGATTCTACATACCAAATATGAAAGCTGTCTGCCATCTGGTTTCAGAGAAGACGATTTTTAAAGATTTTCACTCTTTGATTCTATGTAAAAAGGGTTGGGCCCGGGAAAAGCCCAAATATGACCCCAGGGTCTTGATATGAACAAACTTGGTAGAGGTCTACTAGATGATGCTACATACCAAATATGAAAGCTGTCTGCCTTCTGGTTTCAGAGAAGAAGATTTTTAAAGATTTTCATATTTTCACCCTTTTTGTTAAGGGTAAAGGGAAAGTTAAGGGTGGATTTCATTTATTTGGACATCTTTGGTAGAGCTTGACCCAAGGAACATCCCTGCCAAGTTTCATCAAGATTGGCCCACTGGTTCAGGAGAAGATGTTTAAAGAAATTGTGGACGACAGACGACGCACGACAGACGACGCACGACTGACGACGGACATTCTACGATCACAATAGCTCACCTTGAGCACTCCGTGCTCAGGTTAGCTAAAAAGCAAGATATTTCAAATTATCTTTATTTTGCAGAGATTTAAAAGTTTCTTGTCCTTTTTTTAATCTTTTTTCTCCAGGATTCATTTGTTTGGGCCTTAATATGGTATCAAGTCTCCATAAATAAGAAGACCATTAAAGAGAGAGATTTGGACAAATTGATAAAGACAAACCGACAAACAGACAGGTCGAAAACAATATGTCCTCATTCTATTGTTGTGTGGGGAATTAACAAGAGATAAAATCAACAGTTGCTTTCCCTTTTAACAGTTTTAGAACCAAAGAGAAGCTTGTCAATGCTGAAGGGTTAATTACAGTGGTTTATGGGAAATCATTATTGATGACACAATGACATTACATTAACACAGATCATGTTTATGAGGCAGGCCATGTAATTTGATACAGAATTGTTCCCTTTCTCTCCAAATAAATCTTAAACCCAACCATGTGACACTTAATAGCATTTTCAGAAGCCTTCGACATGGATCAAGGGGCACATAAATGCTATCTGATCATAGTAATGTTTCACATTTCGCATATTTTTTTGCTGAACACCAAATAAAGATGATTTTATTTTATGTTAAAAACCAGAGCGCCATTGACACAAGATACACCAACAAAATAATCATAATTGCAATGAAAGCCCCCATTTACTGTGATTGGAATCATAAGAATTAAAGGTGGAATTATGCTCCTGTTCGAAAGATGAAGAAGAACCTTTGAAAGTATCAACCAAATTAATCCTCAAGTTCTTTCCTCTCATCTGATATGTACGTTTTGTGTTATAAAATTTACAATAAGGCCGCTTTTTCCAGGATATGGTGTTGTTCACTAAAATCAGAACAATATCCACATAGCCAAATGGTTATGAACATTATGTGAGTTTCATGGAAATTCATGATCCAGGTAAAAGCATAATTGCTTTAGGATTTATAGGATTTTTCCAGTGAAATTTGGTTGATATCCATAGATCCATTGAACAACTTTGAAAGAGGGTCACCCAAGGATCATTCCAGTGACTAATAGAGGGTCCCTATAGGATTTTTCCAGTGAAATTTGGTTGATATCCATAGATCCATTGAACAACTTTGAAAGAGGGTCACCCAAGGATCATTCCGGTGAAGTTTGGTTGAAATTCATCCATTAGTTTCTAAGGAGAAGATTTTAAAGGAAAAAATTTACCAAGGGACAATTATGTCAACTATCAGATAGAATATTTTGCTGGTTCAAACTGAAGACCATATTTTGGGACATTTAAGACCCATCTTTTTTACAGGCATGTAAAAAGCAGGGATTAAACAGCAAAGGGTTAAAGGTGGAATTATGCTCCTGTTCGAAAGATGAAGAAGAACCTTTTAAAGTATCAACCAAATTAATCCTCAAGTTCTTTCCTCTCATCTGATATGTACGTTTTGTGTTATTTTACAATTTACAATAAGGCCACTTTTTCCAGATTATGGCGTTGTTCACTAAAATCAGAACAATATCCACATAGCCAAATGGTTATGAACATTATGTGAGTTTCATGGAAATTCATGATCCAGGTAAAAGCATAATTGCTTTTACAAGAAAAAAATATATTACAGCCCCTTTTTATACAACACAAATGAATATAATCTTATCCTAACTATATGTGCAATGTCAGGTGACTATGAACATTCTGAAGATGTGGGTTGAGAAGACATACAAAAAACTTGTCAAACCGGTCCCTTTTTTTTTTCTCTGACAGGGCAGAATTTGACAGGATGTGCAAGGTAAGATGCATAGGGACATTATGTGAAAGTTTGTTCCAAATTGTTGAATAAATGAAGGGGGAGTTGCATTCACAAGAAATTAAAAAGAAGGCCTCTTTTCCCATGAAGCGGATAAAATTCACCAAACCGCCACAATATGCGCAAGGTCAGGTGACTAGGAACATTTGAAAACAGTTTCAGCCAAACAAGTCCATAAATGAAGGGGTTTTGTTCACAATGAATTTGACAAAATAAAAAAAAATCATTCCTTAGGATTTTATTCTTTTAAGACAATAACAAAATTTTCTTGTTTGATATGTAAGAAGTATTGCATTTCTTATCAAATCAGATTATCAATAGTATTGTCATTTAGCATGTTTTCCGGTGTTACAGATAATTTCCTTATACTATTACATTTGATCCCTGGTGATTGAACCTATAATTTGTCAGCAATAGTGATGCTATTAGCTGTTAGTTGCATTTAGAGAAGAGCTATTTGTTCTTGAAAAAATTTATTTTCAATACTTGCAATTAAGTAATGAGTAGGGGTGTAACAATAGGTTGAACTATCGCTGTATCGTGATAGTTTACCTTGCAATAGCAATAGGTCGATAGCTTTTTTTCCAAGTCAATAGATATCGCAATAGTTCCTCTGACTATCGATAGTTTACAATAGGTTTTTTTGAAAATGAAAGTAGAACTATATGTAGTAACAATGCTGCCTTTCTGCATGTTTTTATCAGAGAATGAGGTCAAATCCAATTCTTTTTAAGGGAATATCTGTAATTAACTGATTTGATCATTTACTCACCATTGACATGGTTAACAGCATCTTACAAGACCAATATAAAGTTACTGTCTAATAAAAGATGGACACTTTAACATTGATTTTTATCTATTTTTATGTAAAAACAACTATTGTGATAGTATTGCAATAGTTTTTCGACTATTGCAATACTATTCCAATAGCAACTTTACTATCGCAATACTATCATGATACTAATTTTGAAGTCAATAGTCACCCCTAGTAATGAGTCACTTTTATTAAGACATGAAGGGATTATTTATTGATTTTTATGGAGGTATGAAACTAAAAGCCTAGTCAAAATGTATGAAAAGCAAATTCTACAAGAATGATAAGTCACATGCTAAAATATATCTGGCAACAGAAATTTGTAATCAATGAAAGACATTAAAAGAAAATTGACCTCTGCCAGTTTAATACATATTATTAATCCATTCACAATAATTTTTTGCATATGATTAAGGGTTACCAAAGGAACATTCTAGTGACTAAATAGAGGGTCCGGTCCCTATAGGATTTCTCCCGGTGAAATTTGGTTGATATCCATAGATCCATTGAACAACTTTGAAAGGGGGTCACCCACAGATCATTCCTGTGAAGTTTGGTTGAAATTCATCCATTAGTTTCTAAGGAGATGTTTTTTAAAAAAAAATTTATGAAGGAACGCACTGAGCAATTATGTCAACTATCAGATAGAATATTTTGCTGGTTCAAACTGAAGACCATATTTTGGGACATTTTAGACCCATCTTTTTTATGCCATTTTAAACCAAAATGTAATTGTTTTATTTTGGTGCATCTTATTTTTGCCACCTATAATAAGACGCACAAGAATAAAACTATTTACAGGTCAATATTGTTGAAGAATTTAATTAGGGAATTTCTCTTTGATGTTCAAACAGGAATTTTTAAAGGAAGTGACTGTATAATTTATTCATGAAGCAACGCATGATCTCTTGAACATCAATAAACATGTACATTTTTAATCCAATGTCAAACTAATAGTGCGGTTCCTTATGTACGAAAAAGGGCTCCCGTAGGATTTTCGTGCTGGAATTGATTTTTTGGTTTTAATTGATTGTTTAGGGGTCAAGTAATCGCAAACTATGCGGGTCCAAATTTTCTGAGCCCATTTCCCGATTTTATGGGCTCTCAAAGGAGCCCATATGAGCAAAATAGTTATTTTCCTAATAGAGGGCTTATGAGATGTGATTTTTTTTTCCCTAAAATGATTTCTTTGGTTTGGCTGCGTATTTAGTGTGGATTGAAGAGAAAAAAATACCAAAACCCATGTTTTGAAAGCTTATTGCGCCATTTTATGGGCTCTCACAGAGCCTAAAATAGCCAGTTGCGTGTTTATATATTCGTTGGTTAAGGGAAAAAAACCTTGTTTGTTTCCAGATGATTTCTTAAGCCCTGTTTAGTATTAAGTATGGGTTGGCGTGGAATACTTGCATGTCCATGTTCTCTAGGGTCATTTTGGAATTTGTTTGGGCTCTCATAATAACCCATATGAGCTGATTGGGGTGTTTTCCTAAAATAAGATTCACAAAAAAATGCCATTCCTTTGATTTTTCTTTTCAAATTACGTTCAATACCTAGCATTGGTTAGTGTTGATGTATATCAATTTTAAATTTTTAACTTCTGATATGCTTTTTGATTGCCTTTAAAATGAGCCCGTATGAACAGATTTAGGAGTTTTCCTAACTCGCGATTTTTGAAAAAAAAAAAAAAAAAAAAAAAAATAGCCCTCTTTATGGTGCCTACTTGTTTCAAAAATGGTAGAAAAGTATATGAATCAAATTTTCAAAACCCATACAGTTAAAACATAGTGAAATTGACATAGTGAATCATTGTGGAATTATATCGAAATGAAATTGAACGAGTGGGAGGAGTGTGTTTTGAATGGCTTTTAAGGGAGGTAACATGGAATCGTTAATTGCGTTTTAAATATCCATTACCTCCCTTTACATGTTTTGAGAATAAATGGAGCTTTGAATGAATGATTTAAAATGATTTTGTTAGTAATATCTTTCAATTTCACGATGTTCTCAATTGTACCTGTTGCTTTGGCGCTAAATGAAGCCCATCACCGTACAACCCGTTGTGGCAATGACGGGTGAGAGTCAACGATGACAGCATCGGAACATTATGCCGAGGAGACGGTAGGTCAAATGAATTTATTCATGTAAATAAACGATTGAAGCTTTGGTATTCTAAAGCAGATAAATGATCGTGTAAGTGTTCAGCGCTTCTATAGAATCTTTTCTTATATCCCTCCCAAATAAGGCCACAATCATTGATTATTTCGGAGGTTTCCCATGAAAAGTTACGAAATTAGACTTTATGCTCTCATATTTCGCATATCTCTCAATACATGCTATTTTAATTTGTACACAGCTGAAGTCTAATCATCCACCGATATTTCTTCCAAATTTGAAGCCATAATTCAAAAAAATAAACACACAGCGGGTCCCCTACGACGACATGTAGTAAGAAAAATGTTGCCTCTGTAGACAGTCGGAATTTCACGGGGTTGACGTAGATGACAGAACTGAATTATTTGTGATTGCCGATGTCGACAGGCCCATATTCAGATTCTCGCATAAAAATGATAATTTTTGGTGTCGTATTTTTCAATAACACATCAAAACAATTTAGATCAACATACATGCTGACATTCATGTCCACTATTTTTTAAATGATGTGTCATATCGAAAAATAATTCAAGGGATTTAACGTAGGATTTTAATTACTCACAAACCAAGAAAAAACAGTTGTGATCAGACTGAATATCTCGTATACGATTTTACTTGTAATTCCAGTGACTTAGTATACATTCGGCGAGTCAAAAAAACATTTCTATTGGAAAACATAGTTGGCCTGTCTTTCATTATCTTTTGTTTTGGTTTTGGTTTGGAAGACGTGTGAAACATGCACAGTAACAAGGAAAATTTCTTGAAGCCAAGACAGAATGAAAATGTTTGGGGTTTTTTACCAGTAATTTTAAAATAAGACCCACGAAAACAGCTGGATAACGTCGAAAACTTTAAAATTTGATTTATTAATGAAACTTCTAAGTCATGGAAACAGCTTCTGTGATCATCGAAATATATTATCATTCCTTGCACTGAGTCTCTTGACTTTTTCGGTTTGAATCAATAAAGACAGTAACAGTGGCAACTGAAAAGAAGATATAGGAGACTGATCGTGAAGATCAGAACACTCATGATCACCACATTACAGATCGGGCGATTTTCTCCATCAGTAAAATTGTCAAAAATTGTGTTTCTCATTCGACAAAAATAGATAAATTCTCCTTCTTGACCTTACACCTCTGCACAATCCTGTATCTTAAAGTAAAGTCTAATCTATCAGTAAAAAAGATGTGGTGACCATGGCTGTGTGCTTAAAACTACTCTTTCACAGTTCTTCATCTAAAACAATTACAAATCTGGTTCTTAGATTCTCAAATTTGTGCATTTTTCGATGATTAAGAATCGCACATGGGTATGGCACTAACAACAACTCTTTAAAAAAAATTGTTGCTTGAATTTTCGAATCGGCAAGGTCAGTGACGAACCAGTCTTTCTTTTTATATCCAGTCTATAAATTTCGAAATTGTTAATTTTCGTGTATAATGTTTCATTTTTCGCATGTTTCGATGTGAAGTTCCCCAATTGACAAAAAATTCGACCCTGACCTTTGAAAGAATGGGACAAACAGAGGGAATTGCATGCGTAAATAGTTGACTCAAAATTTAAGAATAATCTTTTAGGCGTTAGTAGTTGCTTTATTTTTTTCAGAATGGAATTCCAAAAAAATCAGGAATATCTGTCTTTTTTTTCTTTTTTGCCTTACAAGATCGTATCTATTGTAGAGTTTTTTATACGATAAAGTAATAATTTCCGATGAATTAAAAAAATATATATCAAAAATCGCATTTCCCAATCTGTGAAAGAGCAGCTTTAATTAATATGGCGAGTTTGATACAGTCGATCGGGGTTACATATTTTAGGTTTTTCGACTACAATGATTTTAGACTTGTGTAAGAAAGCTTCAAACTATAGAGTAGTTCCTTCATTTATTTGGAGGATATTCAAACCTGCACATATGGGCTTCACCAAGCGCCAATAATCATGTTTGGGCTTTGGATATTTGATTCATTTTTTTTTTTAATTCTACCCTCATCATAACCCTACTAAATTAAATGAGGCTCGAGAAATGTTTAAGACAAGAAATTGATTTTTTCCCACCCATTATTAGGCAAAGTGTCCATGTTGGTTCACATTGGCTCATTAAGATCCAGTTAAATTGATTAAACATCTCATTGTTGGTTAAGAGAATTTCGATCGACATTTTGTTTCAACCATTAAAGAATAAACTTTAAATATGGGCTTATTGTTTATTATACCAAATCTATCTTAAATACAATAACGTGCTGAAAGTAATTGGAGAACGGTTCAACAGCAATGAAAATAACCTTTTTTGTGACCCTTATTCAAAAAAAGCACTCAAATTAGTTCTCATGGGCTATTATGCCGGAGAGCCCATAAATCCTGAAATGGTTATAGAGAACATGGACCTGCGAGTATTTCAATACCAACCAACACTTTATACCAAAACAGAGCTTAAAAAATCATCTCTAAACAAAAAAATGTTTTTCCTAAACCCATTAATAAGAAACAGCCAAAATTGCTATTTTGGGCTTTGTGAGAGCCCAAAAATAGTGGAAAAGCTTTTGAAATATGGGTTACTGTATTTTCAAAAATGTTCTAACACTAAATACATTGTTAACCTACAGAAAACATTTAAGCAGAACAAAAAAAACGCCTTTCCTGAACCTAGTATTAGGAAAATGCCCATTTTCCCACACTGGCTCCTGTGAGAGCCCATAAAATCGGGGAACGGACCCAAAAAATTTGGACCCGCATAGTTTTCGATTGCTGAACCATAAACAATCAATTAAAGCCAAAAAATCAATTTCAGCACGAAAATCCTACGGGATTACATAAGGCACCGCACCATAACGAAGATATGTCCTCACAATTTAATAGCAACAAGCATTCTGAGGTATTGCATGGCAATACCAAGTCCCCTACCGGATTTATATATATCCCTAGAGGGGTATCTTTTTAGGGTGGTAAAAGGATAAATTGCTACCTCTCCAAAATATGACAGTTAGATCAGATTTGATGTATCATCTCAATATCTCCAAGGGTTAAGAAAAAAAGTCCAGAAACTGAAATTTCCTGGTAATTTCTAAGTCCAGCATCTGTATCTTCCTCAAAAATCAATGGACCGGAACCGAACACGAACTTGTTCTGTATCTCATTAATGTGAACTCACATACCAAAAATCAGCTCAATATCTCATAGGGTTAAGAAAAAAGTTTGGAAAACTGAAATTTCCTGGTTATTTCTAAGTCAAGTATCCGTGTCTTTTGCAACTAGAAAGCCATGAATGGCTTGAGTCACACCACAGGCTGGAAATTCTTGTGATAGCAAATAAAAGTTTTGACTAGATTTTTAGATATTATGGGTGCTATTGATGTTGAAAATGATTTTCAAAATTTCTACTATATAACTTATAGAGAAATGACCTCCGCCCATAAAATACATACTTTTCAATCGATCACAAAAATTTTTTGTAGACCAATTAAGGGTCACTCAAGGATCATTCCAGCAAAATTTGGTTGATATCCATCAATTACATTCTGAGTTAATGATTTTCAAAGTTTCCACTATATAACATTTAGAGAAATCACCTCCGCCCATAAAATACATATTTTTCATCCGATCACTTTAATATTTTGTGGACTGATAAAGGGTCTCTCAAGGATCATTTCAGGGAAATTTGATTGATATCCATCGGTTACATTCTGAGAAAATGATTCTCAAAGTTTCCACTATATAACATATATAGAAATTTCCTCTGCCCATAAAATCCATATTTTTCATCCGATCACAGACTGATAAAGGGTCACCCTAGAATCATTCATGTAAAATTTGATTGGTATCCATCAATTAGATTCCAAGAAAACTCACTTTTTACCATATTTGGAAATAAGCCACGCCCATTAAATCCATGTTTTTCATTGGATAAAAATTTCTTGAACAACTTTGAAAGAGGGTCACCCAAGGATTATTCCTGTGAAGTTTGGTTGAAATTCATCAAGTAGTTTCTGAGGAGAAGATTTTTAAATAAAAAGTTTACCACCAGACGCCCATGCCCACATACTGACAGACGCACGACGGACACAACGCCATGACAATAGCCCCAGTGGCCTTCGGCCAGTGGAGCTAAAAATCAATGGACTGGAACCAAACTCAAACTTGTTCTGTAACTCATTGAAACGGACTTACATACCAAACAAGGTGCCAAATTGTCACAAGATACGCCCGTCCCACTGCTTAGTATTAACTGGGGGTTTGAATAGAACTGAGGTTATTTTGAATGAATATTTTTTTTGCACCCATGAAGTTTCATGATCCTGGCTATTATACTTTTAGAGATATACTCCGGACAAGATTCTAGTATGAAAAGCAACAAAGGGCAATAACTCAAAAAATAGGCCAGGTAGAGTTATGGTTCTTGTGCACTGCACTCCGTAATGATGAGAAGAATACAATTGCCAAGTTTGAAGTCAATCGGACTTCAAGTGACAGAGTTATGCTCCGGACAAAGAAGTGGACGCCGCCGGACGCCCGGACGTCGGACGCCACGGGTGATCCCATAATACGTCCTGTCTTCGACGGGCGTATAAAAACAGCTCAATATCTCCAAGGGTTAAAAAAAAAAGTCCAGAAAACTGAAATTCCGGAATGTCAGACGGATGGACAGACGGACGGAGTGCAAACCTATAGTCCACTTCGGCTTTCGCCGGTAGGGGACTTATTACTGAATTGATATCCCTATTTGTAATTGACACCTCATGTAGACAGGTATGTGTGAATATGGTTTATTTTTAAAGGCAATGTGTATGGATGGCAAAATTTCAAAATATTAGGGATATCTTGGTGTGTTCAATTTTTGGCATAAAGCAAAGGTGGAGAAATTGACAAAACTAGACCAAGGTGAAAAATTTCCAATGTGCGGTAAATAATTGAATATTTCAATATTACAAAGGTATTACTCGACTATTGAAACTCCTACATAAATGAGATTGAATATATAGTAACCTCTATATTTACTGCCAAAAGGACATACCGGTAACACAGTGATATATTTTAAACAAGATGTGTTCTTGAAACACAAATGCCCCCCAAACAGCAACTTTTTTTCTGAAATTTGACCTTGATGGTTCATCTTGACCTTATCACATGACCTTGACTTTGCAATCAAAGGAATGCTTTTCATCAAGATCTATACTAATGCCAAATATGAACTTTGTATCTTAAAAAGGCGTGAAGTAATAGATAGTAATAGTAAAGTTTTTCGTAAAGTTTGGTAGACAGACAGCCAGCCAGATGGATGGACAGAGAGTTTTACAGACAGACAGATGTATAACAGTAAAACAATATGCCTGCATTCTTATCAATTCTGGGGCATAAAAATGATATGACAACATGGCTGTCAAGAATTTTATTAATTCATCACCAACATTTATGGATAGAATGTAAATTTTTTGTGTTTTTTTAAATACCAAATTCATTGAAACTCGTTATTCAAAACTCAGTTAAGCCTCATTTAACAAATTTGATATTTCATGACCAATTCTTGATGTGCTGTCTGTGGTCTAGATGAAGAGTGCCGCCCTCTTGATCAAAGGTCCTGAATTTTATTCTCAGGAGCAGCTTTTGATCTTGGTTCTTTTCACAGGCCCTCATATTTGGTGTAAATACAAGTAATTTTCAAGGAAGCAGAATCAAGAGAGATTCATCTAAGCTGTAAGATCGTGTTTGCAAATTGATGTGAAATAAAACAAGGGAACCATGATGGTCCTATATCGCTCACCTTCATCTCTTTCACTCCTGTAGCAAAATTAAATGCTTTAAAGATCTTTAAATGACCATTCAATTTTTCGAAGAAAGAAATGATTCTTTTCCTATGATCCCTGAATATGTTGCTAACCTTTTCTAAACAAGCTTCTTGTGATTTGGCCATAATTCTGAGCAAGTTTCATGAAGATTGGGCCATATTTGTGGCCTCTAGAGTGTAAACAAGAAAATTGTTATTTAGGCCCCTTTTCCTGTGATATGGCATAGATCCTTCCAAATTTCAATAAGGTTCATCCTTGAGACCTGGCCAACATTCTGACCATGTTTCATGAAGATTTGGCCATATTTGTGGCCTCTAAAGTGTAAACAAGAAAATTGTTGACGCTGGACGACTGAAGACAGACAACGCACGACGACATTCAATGATCCAAAAAGCTCACTCAATGTGCTCAGGTGAGCTAAAAAGAGTGCTAAAAATATTTTGGGAATATCATTTTGTGGTAATCCTTGAACATGCAACCTTATAAATAGTCGATGTGTAAAGGTTAAAACTGGTACACATCTACAGCTTCCAAGATAATCTGTCAAGGCCAAAGTTTTTTTAAAAGTGCCATTTTGGGGACATTTAGTTTTCACAAACACATTTTGTTCATGTTAACTCTTGTCATGCTGAACCCCGAAATATTACTGCTTTGGCAGGAGCTATGTCAGTTTCATATCATATCATGGTTCAAGGGAAGTAACCAGAATTTCAAATTTCTTTGAATAATGATTCCCCCTGTAGAAATTAATCAAACCCGTTTTTAACTTTTTAGGTAATCATTGATGCAAGATTCAAATAGAGGAGAATAATCACACCATACCACTGAAATTGCCCTAATCAACTACTTAAAAATAGTTTTGCACCAAGGATATAAAAAGCAGATTTAATTTTTGTTCATTACCCTTTATTTATCATCGCTACCGTAGCATATGTCAATAAGAGCGACACTCCCTGAAGACGGTTAGATGTTACAGGGGATAGTACAAGGATGCATGACGAAACTACTGCTGAGATCCGCCATGGTTCTTTAACTTGCTCAGAGAACATCTCATTCGAAAGACAATTAGTTTGTTATTGTGCCAGCCCGCAAATCGAACCAATGCGATCTACCTTCAACTGTTTTAAAGTCCAGTGCTCTACTAACTGAGCTAATAGAGCTAACAGAACTAATTATACCTCAGAGACTATTATTTTTTTCTTTTCCATACATCTTGTAGGGCTTTATATTGACACAGTTCTATGCTCGTTACTTGAAACATTCTATCTACTTTCATGTTTTTTATGAAATGAAGTCATTGACAAAACAAGAGCACTACCTAGTGGAAAACAAGAGGACCAAGATGGTACTAGATCGCTCACCTGAGTCTCTATGACCCATGGGACATCACATTAATTAGATAGGCAGATGTCAAAAAGAAGATAATTGCCTAAGATCGATACCATGGAACGTTTTCAGCGAAGAGCAGGACAGATATGCCTTTTTGCTCTTTGATTCTATGTAAAAAGGGATGCACCCGGGTGGACCCCAAAAGTGACCCCAGGGTCTTGATATGAACAAACTTAGAAAAGGCCCATAAGATGATGCTACATTCTAAATATGAAAGCTGTCTGCCATCTGGTTTCAGAGAAGAAGATTTTTGAAGGTTTTCCCATTTTCACCCATTGTGCTCAGATGAGCTGAAAGGGATGCGCCCAGGTGGAGCCCAAATATGACCCAAGGGTCTTGATATGAACAAACTTGGTAGGGGCCCACAAGATGATGCCACATACCAAAAATAAAGGCAGTGTGCCCTCTGGTTTTCGATTAAAGAAGATTTTGAAAGATTTTCGCTCTTTGATTCTATGTAAAAAGGGTTGCGCCTGGGTGGAGCCCAAATATGATCCTAGGGTCTTGATATGAACAAACTTGGTAGAGGTCCACTAGATGATGCTACATACCAAATATGAAAGCTGTCTGCCTTCTGGTTTCAGAGAAGAAGATTTTTGAAGGTTTTCCCATTTTCACCCATTGTGCTCATAAGAGATAAAGGGATGCACCTGTGCAAAGCCCAAATATAACCCAAGGGTCTTGATATGAACAAACTTTGTAGAGGCCCACTAGGTGATGCTACAAACCAAATATTAAAGCTGTCTGCCATCTGGTTACAGAAAAGAAGATTTTTAAAGATTTGCGCTCTTTGATTCTATGTAAAAAGGGTTGGGCCCGGGCAAAGCCCAAACATGACCCCAAGGTTTTGATATGAACAAACTTGGTAGAGGTCCACTAGATGATGCTACATACCATATATGAAAGCTGTCTGCCTTCTGGTTTCAGAGAAGAAGATTTTTGAAGATTTTCATTTTTTTACCCTTCATGCTCATAAGAGATAAAGCGATGCACCCGTGCAAAGCCCAAATATGACCCAAGGGTCTTGTTATGAACAAACTTGGTAGAGGCCCACTAGGTGATGCTACACACCAAATATTTAAGCTGTCTGCCATCTGGTTACAGAGAAGAAGATTTTGAAAGATTTTTGCTCTTTGATTCTATGTAAAAAGGGTTGGGACCGGGCAAAGCCCAAATATGACCCCGGGGTCTTGATATGAACAAACTTGGTAGAGGTCCACTAGATGATGCTACATACCAAATATGAAAGCTGTCTGCCTTCTGGTTTCATAGAAGAAGATTTTTTAAAGATTTTCATATCTTCACCCTTTTTGTTAAGGGTAAAGGGAAAGTTAAGGGTGGATTTCATTTATTTGAACAACTTTGGTAGAGCTTGACCCAAGGAACATCCCTGCCAAGTTTCATCAAGATTGACCCACTGGTTTAGGAGGAGAAGATGTTTAAAGAAATTGTGGACGACGCACGACGCACGACGGACATTCTACGATCCCAATAGCTCACCTTGAGCACTTCGTGCTCAGGTGAGCTAAAAATGGAAAAAGGGGCATAATTCACACAAAATACATCTAAAAGCTATCCCCCTTGACAGCATAGGTTCCAGTTTAGGTTTTGGTAGTGAGCATGTGTGCCAAGTTTCAAGTGAATGCTTTCAGTTAAACCAGAGATATCACAAAACGTCAAAGTTTTCGCTTGATGACGACTAAGACATCAACAACTCCAAGGCTAGAGCAATACAAGGGGTTTTCGCAGAAAACAGCCGAATTAAAAATATTCACAAGCCAGAAGGACCTGTACTATAGAACGGAGATCCAGTCTTCTCTAACAATCACAGGCCTACGGCCTGAGTACTGCTATAAGTGTTGACACATAAAAATCAGGTTGGAATAATGAAGTAATGTAACAACTTTACTTACTTGGTACATACACCCCTGACCATCCATGTTTCAGACTCAACCCATTTAATCCGCCAGGATAAGAGGGAAAGAAGCGCCATCTAGTCCACCACCGTACTTCCTGGTAAATATCAGGATTTCCATATTGTAATGATTGCATTGCTTCTTGCGTGCCACATAGACTAGCCTTCATCTTTTCCCACTGAGCACTACGATCTGCCGTATAGCTATCCTTCACTCCCATACATACCTGTAATAAATCATGCTGAAGACTTCATTTGTAGTTAAGGTAGTGGACAAGTAAAAGTTCCACAACGTTGCAGATGTAATAAATTTTATCAGTGTTAGCCAAGGTTTGCTTTTCTTATGATTTACATTAGGAAACCCCGGTCAACATTGTTAAAGTTCAAGAGTTCCAAAATGTTGGGGAACTATTACGGTTTATTTCCTTAGACTTCAAAGTATGTTGGGGTTTTTTTTATCTAATTTGAGGTACATTGGAAAATTTAACAAATATAACAAGGTTACATATTGTCACAACATGGGCCTGCTTGATGTCCAAGTTTGAAAAACAACTAAGGGAAATAACTTGAAGATTAAGCTTGGTAGTTACTGTTCTTGGGCACTACTTTCTGTTATCATGAGAGGATTATAACAGCCAAGTTTTAAGTCAATCGGGCATAAGGTGACTGAATTATGCTCTTGAAAAAGAAGTTGGTGCTGCCTGCTTGCCAGACGCCACAGGTGATCATATAATATGTCCCTTCTTTTGATGAGTGCAAAAAAGGTGCCTTAATGTATGCAAACAAGAGGACCATGATGGTCCTATATCGCTCACCTTCGTATCTTTGTCTCATTTAATAAGCCAATTTCAAGCAAAGGTCATAATTTTTTTTTTCTGTGGTATGGCACTGATCCTTCCCATTTTCAATAGGGTTCATCATTGTGACCTGGCAAACATTCTGACCAAGTTCCATAAGATTGGACAATATTTGTTGCCTCTAGAGTGAAAACAAGAAATTCGTCATTAAGGCCCCTTTTCCAATGACATAGCACAGTTCCTTCCCATTTTCAATAGGGTTCATCCTTTTGACCTGACAAACATTCTGACCAAGTTTCATGAAGATTGGACAGTATTTGTGGCCTCCAGAGAGTAAACCAGAAAATTGTCATTAAGGCCCCTTTCCCGTGATATGGCATGGATCCTTCCCATTTTCACAAGGGATTGTCCTTGTGACCTGACAAACATTCTGTCCAAGTTTCATGAAGATTGAGCCATGTTTGTGGCCTCTAGAACGATAACCAGAAAATTGTCATTAAGACCCCTTTTTCCGTGATATGGCATGGATCCTTCCCATTTTCAATAGGATTCATCCTTGTGACCTGACAAACATTCTGACCAAGTTTCATGAAGATTGGACAATATTTGTGGCTTCTAGAGTGTAAACAAGCAAATTGTCATTAAGGCCCCTTTTCCTGTGATATGGCATGGATCCTTCCCATTTTCGATAGGATTCATCCTTGTGACCTGACAATCATTCTGACCAAGTTTCATGAAGATTGGGCCATATTTGTGGCCTCTAGAGTGTAAACAAGAAAATAGTCATTAAGGCCCCTTTTCCCATGATATGGAATGGATCCTTCCCATCTTCGATAGGGATCATCCTTGTGACCTGACAAACATTCTGACCAAGTTTCATGAAGATTGGACGATATTTGTGGCCTCTAGAGTGTAAACAAGAAAATTGGCTTTAAGGCCCCTTTTCCTGTGATATGACATGGATCCTTTCCATTTTCAATAGGGTTCATCCTTGTGACCTGACCAACATTCTGACCAAGTTTCATGAAGATTGGATCATATTTGTGGCCTCTAGAGTGTAAACACTTAAATTGTTGACGACGGACGACGCACGACGGACATTTAACGATCACAAAAGCTCACCTTGAGCACGATGTGCTCAGGTGAGCTAAAAAGCATTTAGAAGTATCCCCCTTGATAGTTTAGAATACCCTTTTGATGGTTAAGATATGTTCCAAGTTTCAAGTGAATGTCTTTAGTAATAGCATGTAGAAATTACTAATTACTCTATGAAAGTTAAATTTATCTGACACTAAAACCAACAATTATCCTCCATTTATTACCTTGGGTGAAGTGTAGAAAAGAAAAGCTGGCAAGTCTGTAGGCACACAATGATTTACTTTACATGGCCTTGATATATGGGTGTGAACTGGTAAATCATACTTGGCCATCTGTAATGGTGACAACTTGGTAGACTGAAATACAAAATAAAGTTTCTTGTATTAGTATTTAACCATATTGCAGGCCTCCTAGCAGGCCAAAATTAAGTTTTTATAAGGGCTCCAATGTATGAAAATAATGGCCTTTTAGTGTAAACAAGAACATTCAGTGATGGGTAATGCTTCCCGAATAGGTGCTTGATAATTAAGTATGCTTTAAGTCAACATTCAAAATTTACTTAAAACAGTTTACTGTGACATCTTGTTGGTTAGTTTGTGCTGAAGGGTTCCCAGGATTGTGGAGAAAAAGTTTAGGACCAATTACTGGGAGAAATGTTAAGACAGCAAGTGCCTTTTAAAAGACATGTTAATGGAAATATATTTCCAATCAGTGTTTGTCACTAGTGAATTAATATAACAGTAGCTCATGCTATAGCAAATTAAACATTTTCTTTAATGCCTTTAGGTGGATAAACAAACAAGAGCACCACATACAGAGCCTATGCTGGCTATTAAATGCTGGATGGTGAAAATACCTGAGTCGAAAAAAGGGCATTATTCGCACAAAATGCTTCGAGAGACCACTTTTCAATAGTTAGTGTCTTTACCAATCAAAACTTTATGCAATGTGTGAAGTTTTTTTGTTATAAATAAGTGACTTTCATCAAATGACCTTGACCAATAACCTTGACATTGTTATGCATGCGACAGTCTTATCACAAGGAATGCACTTGTGAAATTTCAAGGCTCTATGACTTACTAATCCAAAGTTACAGCTAATATTAGTTTTAACTACAAACATTTGACCTTGAAAAGTGACCTTGACCTTAACTGATGACCTTGAACTTGGTACCAACAGAAAGGTCTTATCACAAGTAAAGCACATGTGAAATATGAAGACCTTATCTATTCCAATTAAAAGTTTTGGCCAATTTTGAGTTTTTATGATGGAAATTATTGACCTAGACAATTTGACCTTGATATAGGGTAAGATCCTTGCATTAGTTTTCTAATAAAATGTCTTGTCACAAGTAATAAACATTTGAAATATGAAGGCTACATCACTTAACCATTGCCAAATTATGGCCAATTTTAAAGTTTTAATTTTCTAAATTCTGACCTTGAACTTAACTGATGACCTTGAACTTAGTCGCAACAAAAAGGGGTTGTCAAAGTAATGCACATGTGAAATATGAAGACTATATCTGTATTAATCAAAAGTTATGGCAAATATTAGTTTTTGCATGACATATAGAAGGTTTACGTAAACCTAAAATCATTCAGGCTCCTTTTCCCATGACACATTTTATTAAACGTAAATTTTCCTTACTTAAGAGTCAAGAGGATCTATTTTGTTACTTAAATAGGAAATTTCTTAAAATTCTGACAGTTAGACTAGGAGAAATTGGTAAAGAACTTGTTTTTACCTTAAGGTACCTTTTTCCATGACACAGTCTTGAATCAAGGAATATCAAAAAAGGTCTCTTGGAATATTTGTGGGAAGATTATATATGAAGTTTCAAGCAATTAGGCCCAGTGACTCCTGAGATCTGACGTCGGACGGACAGATGGACAGAAGGACAGATGTGGCACACAAGCCAAAGACTATATGCTCCCAAGAAAATATTCTATGAAGAATAGAATGTGAAAGTTTAGTTAAAACTAATGACCCAAAGACTCACTTAACAGGTTTTCTACCAACTCCATGGCTCAGTGTGAAACAGTTGTAACTGCCTATAAACATATAGGCAGTTACAACAAGTTTATGCTGAGACATCAAACTGATGTCAGTTTCGAAAACAATAACAAGAGTTTTCCGCGGACAACGTAGCTCGCCCAAACAGCTGCTTGTCACAAACAGGGTTTGACTGAAGACCGAAGTTCAAAGTGGTTTCTTTCAATGTTAAAGTCCATGATCTAATATATATCTGTTTGAGTAGTAATTAAGAAATATAAAAACTTTTTTGTTTTAATTGCATGTATAAGGTTAGGGTAAAGTGAAAGCCTACAAGCAGATGAGGTTACCAATGGAATTTCTTTGTATCAAACATGAAGTTTTTCTTTAAAATTTTTCCATTAAGTCCACAAAAGGTCAAGATCAAGGTCAAATTGTGAAGGATCTTGGTCTCTGTAGAAGCCTATCACTTAGTGAGTATGTGTATGAAATAATAATGTCCCTGAGTAAAGCATTTAGAAAATATAAGCAAGGTTAAATTTTTGGTTAAAGTTTTTCAGTTTAAGTTTTTCCAAGTCCATAAAAGGTCAAGGTCAAGGTCAAATTGTCAAGGCCCTTGGTTTCTGGTGAAAGCCTTTCATCTGGTGACTATGTATATGAAGTAATGATGTCCCTAGGTTAAAGCATTCAGAAAATATAAGCAAGGTTAAAGCTTTTGGTAAAAGAATTTTGGTTAAAGTATTTCTAAGTTCATAAAAGTTCAAGGTCAAATAATCAAGGACCTTGATCTCTCACAAAAGCCTATCACCTAATGAGTATGTATATGAAGTAATGATGTCCCTAGGTTAAAGTATTCAGAAAATATAAGCAAGGTTAAAGTTTTTGGTTAAAGTTTCAAGTTAAAGTTTGTCTAAGTCCACAAATGGTAAAGGTCAAGGTCAAATTGTGAAGAACCTTGGTCTCTGGTCAAAGCCTATCACCTGGTGAATATATATATGAAGCTATGATGTCCCTAGGTTAGAGCATTGAAAATATATGCAAGGTTAAAGTTTTTGGTTAAAGTTTTTTGGTTAAAGTTTTTCTAAGTCCACAAAGGGTCAAGGTCAAGGTCAAATTGTCAAGGACCTTTGTCTATGGTGAAAGCCTATCACCTAATGAGTGTGTATATGAAGTAATGATGTCTCTAGTTTAAAGCTTACAGAAAATATAAGCAAAGTTAAAGTTTTTTTTTGTTAAAGTTTTTGGTTAAAGTTTTTTTGAAAGGGTCAAGGTCACAGTCTAAAGGTCATTTCGACATGGATGTTGGTCTCAAATGAAAGCCTATGCCCTAATGAGTGTTTCTGTAAAAAATAAAGCCTCTAGGATAAATATTGATAGAAATAAAAAACTTTAACCTAATGCAGACGGCGACACCAACGCTGACGCCGACATCCGAGGGTATGACAATAGCTCTTCTGAGACTTTCGCCCCAGGCGAGCTAAAAAATGGCCTTCATTCAAATGTATGGAACTAATCAATTAATAATGAAATTTCTTAGTCGATTATCACAATGGAAAGCCCAAACCAACTGTTTATCAATCATAATCGATTAATCTGCCTATCACTACACATAATATTTACCTTTGAAGGAGAATGTGGTGGACTCTTCTGCAGGACTTTCTGTGTGTTCATCTGTAAGTGTCGCATTCGTATGACCCGATGTTCTGCCGTCTCGGGTACATAGTGAGTCACATGGTTCACATGACCGTAGAAATGTGATGTATACCCGGTGAACACAAGCGGTGAAAGAACAGGACTTGATTGTACGTTAGAGAAATATACAGTGTGTAGGGGCTCCAGAAGGAAACTCTTGTTGTTCAGATGTTTGTTCGCTCTGTAAAACAATAATCCCATAAATAAGAGAACTATATCTATCTTTAGCCTTCCCTAAGCTATCAACCAACAAATAAAGGGATACAGGATAAATGAAAACTTGATGATGACATAAATCCACGGACAATTGCTTTTTAGACGGATAGAATATCAGTATAAATAATGTATATAAATAAACTGTATTTTTGATTAAAGATTTAATTACAATAGGTAAAATGATTATAATAATGTCAATTTTTAAAATCAAGTTACATATTTGCCATTAGGTTTTTTTCCCCCTTTTTTGACATTTTTTTATTTTCAAGCAATGTCATATCCTTAAGAACTCATTTCTTTTCTTTTTTTTTTTAAATGGTTAGAAGTTTTTTATTTGGCACTTTTATTTTCCTTTTTTTTGCCATTTTTTTTTATTTTTAAGCAATGTCATATCCTTTAGAACTCATGTTTTTTTTAACATGGTTCAAAGTTCTTAATTTCAAATAATATGTTACAAGCAATTTATTCACTTTCTACAATATTTTCAAAAGCTTTTTTCTTTAGAGGTGTATGTAATAATTCTTACCGCTGTGTAAAAGGTTTGTGCCAGAGATGATCCATGGATATCGTGTAAGCTGATTTCAACCATAGAAATACTGCTAACCATCTGAAAGTCAGTCATCAATAGATTAGGGGTGTGGAATTCACGTGTCCAACTTGTCCAACAAGGGCTTTCCTACTTGCGGGAAAGTACATTTTTCTAGGCCACTTGTCCATGGACAAGTAAATACCAGAGCAAATCTTGATACAGTACTAAAAAGATCTAGCAGAAAAGTAATCCTTTTGTTTGTATCAAAGGGAGGAAAACATTGTCATTAATGAAGAAAATGCTTGGTTACTTCATTAAGAACAATATTTTCTCAATATTTATCTACCTACTTTTTTGTGGACAAGTTCATTTTTATCCTGGACAAGTATGAAATCAGCTTTTACTTGTCCAGGGACAAGTGCAGAAACTCTGTATTTCCACACCCCTGCATAGATTACATTATTTTTACAGATACATGTTTTAATTAAGAAATGCTTGTTAAACCCTTATGCCCCCCCCCCCCCATATAAGAGCAGGTCAATGGCCTTTTCTTTATCAATCAACAAGAGCTTCGCAGAGCGGTGCATATACGCCCGAAGGGGCTTGTCAGTAACCTTGGCTTGTCAGTAACGTGAGCTTGAATGATAGCTAAAAATATTGCAAACAGACAGACAGACAACTGGTGCCATAACATTTAAATATGAAAATATATCTAGTCCTAAGCACAAAAAGACAACCTACAGAGTCATTATGGCAAGTTTCCTTTCATTCCCATCCATGATGTAGGAGAAAATGAGCCGACAAGAAATTTTGTTTTTTTCATCAACTCAAGGGCAGATAATCCAAGATAACTCTAGAATAACTGGAGCATTTTGAATTGAAAAGTCTTATGCAAAACTAGACATCATAGAGATTAATTGTGTCTAGTTTCAGCTCATCTCAATTGATAGTTAAGGAGGAGTTCCACACAAAATACAGTAATTTTCGTTTAATTCAAGGGCAGATAATTCAAGATTTCTCAGGATTGACTGGAGCTATTTGAATTTCAAAGGTCTTATGCACACTTAGACATCATAGGTAGTAATTGTGTGTAATTTCAGCTTATTCCCATAGATAGTTTAGGAGGAGTTGCGCACACAAAAAACAGTAATTTTGGTTATATTAAAGGGCAGATAATTCAAGATCTCTCAGGAATGACTGGAGCGATTTGAATTTCAAAGGTCTTATGCACAACTAGACATCATAGGGAGTAAATGTATGTAGTTTTTTTTAGCTTATTCCCATTGATAGTTTAGGAGGAGTTGCACACACAAAAAAAGTGATTTTGGTTATATTAAAGGCAGATAATTCAAGATTTCTCAGGAATGACTGGAGCGATTTGAATTTCAAAGGTCTTATGAAAAGTCTTATGCAAAACTAGACATCATAGAGATTAATTGTGTCTAGTTTCAGCTCATCTCAATTGATAGTTTAGGAGGAGTCGCGCACACAAAAAATTGATAACGGACGGAAAGACGGACTGACAGACAGACAGACCGACAGACAGACAGACGGACGACCGATGCCATAACATAATACGACCCTTCGGGCGTAAAACAAAGGGGAATAACTCATAAAATAAAATATTATGATGAGCTCAGTTATGGCTCTTATGCACCGTAATTCTCCTCAATAAGATCTATACACCAGTGAAGTTTCATGACTCAAGATTGCATAATTTTTGAGATATGCTCCAGACAAAAAAGGTCAACCCACCGACCTACAGACAAGTGCAAAGCAATATACCTGCTCTTTCTAGAATGAGGGCATAATTATTCTCTTTTATAATATGAATTGCTTTATGATGGAGAACACACATACCACAATAATTATGGTTTCGGCAAGGTTGAAAATTGTTATGTAATCAATGCCTGTAAATGTAAGGATGGCAACATGGTAATAAAATTACTCTCACATCATATTCAAAACAGCAAAGGTAAGAAACTTTCAAGAGAATGTGGTCTAAAACAACCTTTAAGTTGAGATATTTGATACATTCTTTAGCAAAAAACATATTTGGCAGTAAAGTCACATTTAGGGAAAGCTAAAGGAAACAAATGGCTGACATTTATTTGGCATAGACAAAAGGTGATTTTTGTGTACCAAGTTTTGTGGGGTGCCTTATTTCTCTCAATAAAAGCACCCAGGAGCTATACAAAACAAGGACGAATTCCCATGCCTTTCACTTTGCAACCAATTTCTGAATCAAATTTACACCAAAATGCTGTCTTCTATACATTTCCCCTCTAAATTGAGGTTAATTTCCTCTAATCATTTAAATGATTATATAGAGGAAATTGACCTAAAATTTAGAGAAAAAGACTAATTTATCAAAATTAAGGTAATTTCATCCAGTGAAGTGAGAGTTTTCAGTGATGGTTTAAGAGGAGCTACTTTGAAGGGAGAGTGCACTTATTAAAGTCATTATAAATGACAATATATACTATATACAGACCTGACTAAGAGTCCTCCCAGCATATATGAATTGAGCTCAGCTGGGGAGATGTCCATGAAACGAAGAAATGAGAAACAGCTATCTACAGATGGACCTGTCAAATACAGAAAGAAGAAATGAGAAACAGCTATCTACAGAAGGAAAAAATAGCAACAATTATCTAAACAAGTACCTGTCAAATACAGAAAGAAGAAATAAAACAGATGGACCTGTCAAAAAAGAGAAAGAACAAGAGGACCATGATGGTCCTAGATCGCTCCCCTGAGTCTCTTGGACCCCTGGGACATCACATCAATCAGATAGGCAGATGTCAACCAAGTTTCATTATGATTGGACCTCATTTGCACGGATCCTTACCATTTCCCATAGGATTCATCTACAGACAGACAGACATTCTGACCAAGTTTCATGAAGATTGGACCATATTTGTGGCCTCTAGAGTGTTGTTCAGAAAATCATCATTAAGGCCAATTTTCCTGTGATATGGCATGGATCCTTCCACTTTTTATAGGGTTCATCCTTATGACCTGACCAACATTCTGACCAAGTTTCATGAAGTTTGGACCATATTCGGACCTCCAGAGTATAAATAAGAAAATTGTCATTAAGGCCCCTTTTCCTGTGATATGGCATGGAACCTTCCCATTTTCAATAAAGTTCATGCTTAAGACCTGGCGAATATTCTGACCAAGTTTCATGAAGATTGGGCCATACTTTTTGCCTCTAGAGAGTAAACAAGAAAATTGTCATTAAGGCCACTTTTCCTGTGATTTGGCATGGATCCTTCTCAATTTCGAAAGGGTTCATCCTTGTGACCTGACCAACATTCTAACCAAGATGCATGAATTTTGGGCCATATTTATGGCCTCTAGATTGTAAACAAGAAAATTGTCATTAAGGCCCCTTTTCCTGTGATATGGCATGGATCCTTCCCATTTTCAATAGGGCTCATGCTTAAGACCTGGTGAATATTCTGACCGAGTTTCATGAAGATTGGGCCATATTTGTGGCCTCTATAGTGTAAACAAGAAAATTGTCATTAAGGCCCCTTTTCCTGTGATATGGCATGGATCCTTCCCATTTTCAATAGGTTCATGATTAAGACCTGACTAACATTCTGACCAAGATTCATGAAGATTGGATCAAATTTGGAGCCTCTAGAGTGTAAACACTTAAATTGTTGACGCATGACAACGGACGACAAAAGACGCATGATGCAAGACAGACATTCAATGATCACAAAAGCTCACCTTGAGCATGATGTGCTCAGGTGAGCTCAAAAATAAATGACTGATTGATTGATTAGTGTTAAAGACAGTTTTCAGCATCGACTGTCTCGGTGGCCTAGTGGTAATGCACTTGACCCGTGACCTGGAGGTCCGTGGTTCAAGCCCCACTGTCGTTGGGTTGTGTTTACAGGCAAAACACTTAATAGCCAGCCCCAGTTCACCCTGAAAACATCAGGATTGAGTGTTTTGTGAAACATCAGGATTGAGTGTTTGAGAGCAATTCTATAAGCTGAAGCTTTTGTCGAACTAGTATAAATTAGTATAAACTAACATTGTTGAGGTTATTTTGAGGCAGTTTGTGCACCTACCCATGTTTTTTCTCACACAAGTACAACCCCAACATTTCATGCAAGCCACCAGCTGCCCATTTCACTTAGGTGAACTATTTTTAATTTGCCCATTGGTGTGTGACAAATAAAGCTTGTCACTATGACTCTTGTTAAAATGTCAGATGAACATTGACTAAGCCAGGATTCGAACTCATGATCCCAGGATTGACAGCCCAATAACCAATCGATCAAACAGTAAGCCAACTTATTTCTGGCCCGAACGGGTCCCGTTTTTTTGTTTTTCAGCCAGGCCACAATTAGAATCCAGCTCTATGTTCAGGCTGACAAGATGTTGCAAACCGTTTTCAAATTATACCCACACTTTTCGTGTGCACTTGCTTGCAAAACCGGTATGATTTGAAAACAAATTGTAACATCTTGTTTGCCAGACCACACGGTTGGTTTCTAATATAACTTGGCTGAAAAACACCAAAACCAGGACCTGTTCGAGCAAGAAATAAGTTTACCCAGTGATTCAGGGCCTTCAAAAAGTAATTATCTCCCTAGATTTAAATCTGTTTGAGGGGCTTAAACAAATTGCAAAGTTTCTATAAGAGTTTGCTTTATTGGTAGGCCATCAACAGGTTGTATTCACATCTTTATCTAAGCTTTAGATTATCTTCATCAAAAAGAGATATATATATATTTAACCAAGTACTGTATATTAAATTGATCTTACTAATTATCAGTTGACAAAATGTATAATTGAACAAGTCTGTGGACAATGATATATTTACTTTGATTCTCTTAAATTGAAAGATGAATGCAGATAAGAACAGTAAACATTGTGACTTAAGACAAAATTACTAGAAACAAGAAATCTCTTATTTTCTCTCCCTATTTTCATTCTCACTTCCAATAAGATTGGAATACAAAAGTTCGGGTAACACAACTGTTATGGACATTTTTAGTTACGGTTGTTTCAACATACATTATCTTTTTTTTGTAATTCATTTACATAAAGAAGTAAATCATCTAATGTACAAAAAGTATATTTACCTGATGAATGACTGTGGAATATGGAACTATGTACATGATGAGCATTGTGGATAAATAACAAATTATACAGGATTCTGGATTTGCTTGGCAAACTCTTATATAACAAACCTGAAATATGAAACATAACTGCCATATAATCAAATTGTTTTCTTTTATCAGAGTGTGTTGTTCATGTTTTTTGTGTTTTTTTCTCTTTCTTTTAGTTCTTTTGCAATTTGTTCTATTACCATGTCAACATTTCAAGTACTCATCTTTGAGTTACAGGGTAATTCTAAATCATAGGATACTTGTTTGGTTCTTAATGGGCATTGCTCAAATTTAAAAGAAAAATTGATTTAATCCTTCTGTAAAATTAGGTTAAAGATGATTATCATATTTAATTCTCCATAAATCAATGATTTTGTTTTGCGTCAAACTCTTATATACTGCTAAGATTTTGATATTTTAAATTATTTTTTCAGGATAATGGTGTTGATTTTTTTCTTTTCATTATGACACAAATATGTCTACATTTAATGTTTAACTTACCATCCCTATATACAAGTTTAGGTATAACATAAGGATCTTGTTTAACACTAAACGGAGATCTAATCTCTTGTCTCTCAAACAATTCAGGATGATTGCACACCTGTAATTAAAGAAAGTACATTCGTTACAAAATGAAAAAAAGCTCAAACATATAAATCAATTTGAAAAAGGCTTCGCTGAACAAAAAAAATCTTTTTATAAAGATCTATGGTATTCAAAAAGTAGAAATTATTATCCTCAGGAAAAACATAAATACAAAAATTTTTACAAGGTGTTGAGTTTAATCAATATTTTGTATCTTTTCAATTTGTGACTATATTGACTCAAACTACCATTAACGGCTCAGTGTGAAACAGTTGTAACTGCCTTTACATTTATAGGCAGTTATTACTGTTTCCCGCTGGGCCACTGAAAAGCATGTTTCAAATCAAAACGTACATATCAACAATCATTGAACTGGTGTTTTGAAATAAAAGAAATTTAGGTCTGGTTGTTAACCCTTGTCATGCTAAACCCGGAATATTCCTGCTTTGGCAAGAGCTATAGACAAACATCAGCCTGCACATATGTGCAGTCTGATGTTAGTCTACACCACCTGTTTCTCACTTTCAAACCAGAATTGTCAATTAATTTAGTTTTTCAAATAAAACTTGACCTTCAATTTGGACTTTCAGTGCTTTTTGCCCTTTGATTTTGATCAAAATTTTTAGCCAAAATTCATTCAGCATGACAAGGGTTATGATTATACCTGACTAATTATTTTCACTCTCAGTACTGAAACTTTATAATGTAAATTTCTAACTGGGGCCACAATATAACACAAGTATTTTGGTCAAGATGTGACTTTGAGGGAGGACATGTAAAAGATGTTACAGTTTAAGTCCTCAGGCCTGGAATTATTGACTGACTTCATTACCATATACAGTGGAATATCTATATGTCGAACTTCGGGGGACTCACCAAATAACTTCGAAGTATAGAAAGTTCGACAAAGAGATAAAAGGCGATCTTGGGGACAAAGACATATGCGGCCATCATCACACTTAGGTACAACCGAAACTGGTGGCGAAATAACGGACGTATTTGATTATCGTGATAAATTAGTCGAATATAAAAGATGATACTTATTTTTATTTACATTTTTTTTTCGTTTATAAACATCATATATAACATACATCTAAATCACAAAGCAAAAACATTTTCAAACAAGCCATTTATTAACAAATTTACATGTGCTTATGCATACTATTAGATCGATTAGACAATGACTTTTGTGTGAGAGTTTTACAAATCGCGTTTCTCAAGCAAAAACATGTCTGATAATGATTTCTGCATATAGAATTTCATGGACAAATCATTCTCGGAATAGTTACCCAGTCCTTCCTTGGGCACGTCATGTCGGTCGATGTTGATGGGAATCCCCTCGTGTCTACCGGGTACTTCACCAATCAAGTCCCGCTTGGCATTGGCTTTACATGCTTCCGTTGTCAATGAGAATTACAAATTTAACGTCGTAGGTCACATGCATTTTGCCGCCCCTTTTCATTTCAAAACAATAAATCACTTAACCTTTCACATTCTCTATCTGTTACAAACAATTTAACCCAATCAGGTAAACAATCGATATCCAATACTGAGATCGCGCGTGTCAATTACTGTGTTTGACAGGTTGAATGTGTGAAAAACTACCTCGATTGCAATTTTCATCAATCAAAGTTGGGGGTCGTCATAAAGAGGTGTGAATGCACACAAACAATAGTGATGGGACCTTGAAATTGGTTCGACGTATGGAAAAATTTCGAGCAATGGATAACGACATATGGAGGTTGAAATACATAGAAATAAAGAGTAAATAGATCGGGACTTGAAAAATACTTCGACGTAGAGATAACTTCGTCTTATGGACATTCGACGTAAAGATATTTGACTGTAATACAGTTGTGAATTCAAATACTTCTTTCTCATTACAAGGTTTCGATACTTAAGGTAGTGGAACCATAATAGTTCTGCAACATTTCGGATCTAATGATCTTGCACAATGTTGAACGAGGTTTCCTAATGAAATCATTAGGAAACCTCGGTTAACACTTTTAAAGTTCATTACTCCTGAAACGTTGCAGAACTATTACGGGTCAACTACCTTAAAGGACAAAATGGTGGCAAATTATCTTTTTTGCACCTTGCATTCCTTGTAAAATATTTCCTTTTCTTAATGGCATAAAATAAAATAAGATGTATTTTTTTAAAATTGGTGGGTCAAGAACAAATGTAGATTCCATAGGTCTTAAGACCCATTATTGTCTAAGAGAACCTAAAATGATATTTCAAATTAGTCCTGCATTATCATGGCAGCAAGTAGTTGGTATCCAATTCCTTTATTTTTGAAACTGAATTTAAGATTTGCTTCAAACAAATTACTGATTTTATTGGACATAATGACCAGTCTGACACAGGAATAATATAGAATGCATGTCGAGGGCTCAGCACGAAATGGTTGTAACTCCCTATAAATGTTTAGGGAGTTACAATTGTTTCAAGCTGAACCATCAAAGTAGTGTAGAGTAAGATCAGACTGCATGTCTGTGCAGGCTGATATAAGTCTAAGCTGTCTTGTAAATCATTGTGTACAGTGGAAATATATTATGAACAGCATGAGAAGGGTAAAAAATTTCATCAAACCAGGAAATTAGAACATGTTTGAAAACCAGAAAATTAGAACATGTTTGAAAACCAGGATATTAGAACATATTTGAAAACCAGAAATTTGGAACATGTTTTTAACCAGGATATAAGAACATGTTTTCAAACCAGGATATAAGAACATGTTTTCAAACCAGGATATTAGAACATGTTTTCAAACCAGACAATTAGAACATGTTTTCAAACCAGGATATTAGAACATGTTTTCAAACATCGAAATAAGAACATGTTTTTAACCAGGATATTAGAACATGTTTTCAAACCAGGATATTAGAACATGTTTTCAAACCAGAAAATTAGAACATGTTTTCAAACCAGGATATTAGAACATGTTTTCAAACCAGAAAATTAGAACATGTTTTCAAACCAGGATATTAGAACATATTTTCAAACCAGGATATTAGAACATGTTTTCAAACCAGGATATTAGAACATGTTTTCAAACATCGAAATAAGAACATGTTTTTAACCAGGATATTAGAACATGTTTTCAAACCAGGATATAAGAACATGTTTTCAAACCAGGATATTAGAACATGTTTTCAAACCAGACAATTAGAACATGTTTTCAAACCAGGATATTAGAACATATTTTCAAACCAGGATATTAGAACATGTTTTCAAACATCGAAATAAGAACATGTTTTTAAACCAGGATATTAGAACATGTTTTCAAACCAGGATATTAGAACATGTTTTCAAACCAGGATATTAGAACATGTTTTCAAACCAGGAAATTAAAACATGTTTTCAAACCAGGATATTAGAACATGTTTTCAAACCAGGAAATTAGAACATGTTTTCAAACCAGGAAATTAAAACATGTTTTCAAACCAGGAAATAAGAACATGTTCTCAAACCAGGAAATAAGAACATATTTTTTTTTAAAACCAGGATATTAGAACATTTTTTCAAACAAGGAAATTAGAACATGTTATCAATCAAGGATATTAGAACACTTTTTCAATCAAGGAAATTAGCACCTGTTTTCTAACCAGGATATTAGAACATTTTTTCAAACCAGGAAATTAGAACAGGTTTTCAAACCAGAAATTTAAAACATGTTTTCAAACCAGAAAATTTAAACATGTTTTCAAATTCTGGCCCGTTTTACTAAACATCTTACGATCTTTTTTTGCGTAAGTAAAAAATTAAAGTTGCTCCAACAGTGGTAAATAAAAATGGAATTCTGACATGCACCATCTCATTGGAATCCTCTCGTGAAGACGATTCCAATGAGATATTGCAAGGCAGAATCTAACAATGAATGAAAACACCAGGTAAGATTTGTGAT
This sequence comes from Fragum whitleyi, assembly GCA_948146395.1. Lineage (NCBI taxonomy): Eukaryota > Metazoa > Mollusca > Bivalvia > Cardiida > Cardiidae > Fragum > Fragum whitleyi. The sequence continues at coordinate 26,713,432 of OX411544.1, forward strand.
TTTAACTTACGATTATTTTTTCGTAAGATGTTTAGTAAAACTGGCCCAAGGATATTAGAACATGTTTTCAAACAAGGAAATTAGAACATGTTTTGACCAACTGACCTTCCTAAACTGCATGACTAAGTTCATGAGACTGTTTGCCGTAGACTGGGCTGATGAAGTGTTGGACATGGCTGTGTTGAGGAGATCTTCAATTGATATCTTGTTTTTGATTCCTTGATACAAAATGCGTTGTCTTGTCGTTAATGGGCAATACACTAACACTTCAATCTGCAATTGAACAGCAAGTAAAGCTCTTGTGGCCTTTCAACTATCCAAAATAGCATGTTCAAGATCAAAAAGATCAAAATAATATTCATCAGTCTAATTAAGGGCAATCAAAAAATTATTTCTGCCAAATTTAGTTATAATACACAATTTCATTTTTGAGGCAAATAACTTTTTACCATGTATAGTAATGCCATATTGGCTAACTTTTTATCCGATCAAACTTTCTTCAACAATGCCCATTAAGGGTCACCAAGGGATCATTGCTTTGGAACTGAATATGAACTTAATGACGGATGCACATACAACTCATTAGAATAGCCTGCTAGCTTTATTAGATATACAGTATATAAAGACCAGAATATCTTTAATTAGTTGTTTTTTTTTCATACTAAGATTAAAGCTTTGTTTGTTACAAACCTTATCTCCCAGTTCATTTTCAACATCTTTCTTTACCCTTCTCAACATGAAAGGTTTCAGTATCATATGTAGTCTGGACAGTTGATCTGTAAGAAGAACACAAGTTTTAAACAATGTGTTTATGTGACACAAAATTGCCCCTGAAACAGCAAATTTTTCAAATCTTTGACCTTGACAGATGACATTGTCCTATGATCTTCGTTTCTGCAGATGCTTATCAATGAGATCTACCATCATGCCAAAAAAAGACTATAGTTTCTTAAATACACTTAGATAGAGTTGGTTTGGGCTTCCAATTGTGATAGTCAACTAAAAAAAGACATAATCAATTAATCAATTCCTAAAAAATTAATGAAATCCATTATATATTGTTTTGGAAACTATCTATCCTTACACAACCTTACTCATTTAACAGAATTATGCTAAATTATCTTGATTTTTGCATTTTATTTTTTCATAAATTCATCAAAATAAATAAAAGATTTATAGTTCAATGTTTTTTTTTGTGTGTTTAAACCTCATAATTTTTTTTTAAGATATCTAATCTATGCCACACAATGTTTATTTCACATAAATCATCTTTACAGAGGAAATTATAAGTTAAGATATTGGACAATAGAGCCTTATCTAAAGATTCAAGATTCTTATTCTGTTGGAAACATTCCTACATTAGCTAGATAAGCAAATGCTGTTAACTACCATCACCTAATCTTAACCATTGTCATGCTAAGTGAAACACTTTGTGAAATTGCAATGAAATCAAAATGCTGAAAGCCCTAAATGCTCTTATTGAGAGTCAGTGTTAAATTTGTAAATATGATGGTTTAACTTGTCTGAGTTTTAAATAGAAAATCAGCTTGTACAGACTAAAGTCAGACCGCACATATGTGAAGGCTGATCTTAGCATATACCTCCTGTCAAAGCAAAAAGATTCTAGACTCAAAATGATAGGTGTTAACAGTATCTAACAATTTTCATCTCTGTTTACAACCTTTTTCACTTTAACTCAAACAAAAATGTACATATACTCACTTTCATCCACCCCTGTTTGTTTTTCTGCATGGCTTTCAATATCTTTAGAGAACCATTCATTGAACTCATCATGAGAATCAAACAGTGTTGGCATTATAAAGTGTAGTAAGGCCCACAACTGAAAGAACATGTGTATTAAATCTAGACTACAACAATCACAGATGCTCTGATAAAATCCAATATAAACTTAGATTCATCAAAGCCAAATAAAATCCTTAAAGGGAAAGATTTTTTTCTTCTCTCTTTTACTTTTCATTATCTCCTCCTTCAATTTGTTTGTGGGAAGTTGTTTTTTTTTTTTTTTTTTTTTATCAACAAGATGGTTGTCCCAAGAAATTGTAGTAATGTAACATTTTTTCTTAAACTGTGACCTTGACGGACAAACAGTCAGACAAAATTAGGGAAAGATAGCTAGACAGACACCCTTACACACATACAATTAGTTACATTGACAAATTGACATTTAATCGATCAAAACCATTCTAAATCGCTCACTCATCGCTCCATTCATTCATTCAAAACACTCACTCAAATCTATCAAAAACCTTCCAAAATCCTTTTGAAAACATTTTGAAGACTATCAACATTTAATTTAATTAATGATTGATTGATTGACTGGAGTTTTATGCCACTCTATCAAATTATTCTAAAATTATATTGACTGGTGTAGATTTTAAAGTGTCTGATTGGTCCACAAAGACACACAAAAAGAAAAGTATGTATGTTTTATTAAATGGAGGTAATGAACATCGCTAATTTTGTTCATCTTGAACCAAATTCGCGATATTGATTACCTCCTTTTAATTTCACTCAAAACTCGCTCCATGCTTTCATTCAATTTCATTCCAAAATCATTCATCTTGTCAATTTCACTAAGTTGTTAACTATACAATAAAAAATCATGGTTGCTACTATGTCTTGCTCACTGCAAGCAAACTCGACAAAAAATAACATGATTCTTATTAAGATTTTTAAGATGTAGCGTTTTTTTAGATTAAAATTTGAAAGCGGCTTAATAAGAATCTTAAGATATCTTAATGAGGAAAGGAAGATGGTTTTGCATTGGATTTTAACGAGTAGCCTTGATGAGGTCAAATGTTTACCCTCAAAATATTGAAAACTGTTTCTTGAGACGTATAAATAATCTTATTTAGCCGGATTTTTCATCTTGCTATAAAAAATGCATCCCTGGCTTTCTTTCATAACAAGTCAAAATATTGTTTTTCTGTTCCATTGATGTTTTATGTTTTGTTTTTTTGATTGATGTTGCATTGGCTATTTACAAGTAATGAAGAATAAGATCTTAATCTGACTTGCACATCATTGGAGTATCTGTACACAAATCAAAGCTCAAGGTTATATAACTTATTTTTGTACTCAACTGCAAATTTTCTCAAATTTTGAAATCAAATAAATGTAAGAACACAAGAGAACCATGATGGTCCTAGATCGCTCACCTGCGTCTCTTTGACCCCTGGGACATCACATTAATTAAATAGGCAGATGTCAAAATGGAGATAATTTCTACACAAGATCAAAACCATGGAATGCTTTCAGCCAAGAGCAAGACAGAAATGCTTTTTGCTCTTTGATTCTATGTAAAATGGGATGCACTCGGGTGGAGCCTAAACATGACCCCAGGGTCTTGATATGGTAGAGGTCCATTAGATGATGCTACAAACTGAATATGAAAGCTGTCTGGCTTCTGGTTTCAGAGAAGAAATTTTTGTAGGGTTTTCCTATTTTCACCCATCATGCTCAGATGAGCTAAAAGGGATGCGCCCGGGTGGAGCCCAAATATGACCCCAGGGTCTTAATTTAAATAACCTTGGTAGGGGCCCACTAGATGATGCTACATACAAAATATGAAAGCTGTCTGCCTTCAGGTTTCAGAGAAAAAGATTTTTGAAGATTTTCATATTTTCACCCTTTTTGTTGAGGGTAAAGGAAAAGTTAATGGTGGATTTCATTTATTTGAACAACATTTGTAGAGCTTGACCCAAGGAACATCCCTGCCAAGTTTCATCATGATTGGCCCACTAATTTAGGAGGAGAAGAAGTTTAAAGAAATTGTGGACAATGCACACCGCACACCGCACGACAGACGACTGACGGCAGGCATTGTATGATGACAATAGCTCACCTTGAGCACTTCTAATAAAATATTAAATTCATAAGTTGCTATTTATAACAACTTATTTACATTATCTTTTATGTTCAAACATTTAAATTAGTATTACAACAGAATTTTGGTTTAATCTCAAGTTGAAATTTGTTCATTTTTTGAGTAGTGAGTAAGAAGATACATGTAATAATATATCTAAGGCTCTGCGCGAAACAGTTGTAACTACCTATATGTTTATAGGCAGATACAACTGTTTTGCACTGAGCCATCTAAATATAACTTTGGGCCCAGATTACTAACCTCAGCCATACTATTCTGAATAGGCGTTCCTGTGAGCAAAAGTCTATTTCTGCAGTTAAATCCCAATAGTATCTTCCATCGTACACTGAAATAATACCAAATCAAATGTCTTCTTTATCAGTAAACCACTTAATTCTATTTCCCAGCAATCCTCAACAATTTCTGATTAATCAATTGTCTCCTTTTCAAATCTAATTTTGCTTTGTATATAAGTTGATTCTTATTAATTGTAAATTTCATTTTTTTGCTTTGGTTTTTTCTATCCCAATCTTTTAATAGCATTGATTGATATAAGAAAAGAAATGGGTTTCATCAAGCATATAGATATCTATGTCTAATCTTAGTATATTTTTTCAATACTGCTATAATTATTTTTTTTTATATAAATCTTTTTACTTTGACGAAACATGTCCAAACAAATTTGTAGACCCCAATCAAACTGACAGTAGATCAGGGTCTACAATTTTTGTCTTTCCCAAAGCCGCATTACGACACATTCACATATTTCAATTCCACTCAATGAATTTGAGAACAATAATTCAAGGGGTCAATGCAACACTATTGTAAGTGCCTATATATTTATAGGCACTTACAATATTGTTGGACTGACCCCTCGAATTGTCCTTTATTCAGGTGATTGTTTGTTAGTTTGTTTGAATAGGTTTTATGCTGCTTTCAACAATTTTGCAGTTATATCACAGCGGTCGGAGCACCTAACAATGGATTCCTGGTATTTCTTTCACCTGTACTACCATTACACCCTTTCCTAGCCTCTGACTGCATCTCAGATAGGCTTACGATTATCTATGAAATGAAATGAAATCCTATGGTATATAAAGTATTTACCTTGAGCTACTTTTGAGAGCCTGTGCCTCATCCAGGACCATATATTGCCATTTAATCCTCTGAAAGTACTTCACATCCTGTATGACTAGCTGATAACTCGTGATCACCACATGGAATGAAGCGTCTTCTGTATGGAGAAACTTCTGATCCCAAAACTTGCGGAGAACACGACGATCTTGGGTATTACCCCAATATGGCACAACCTGCATAGAGGGAATAAAGAAATCACTGAGCTTTAATCATTAAACACTGATCCCTCTGAAACAGAATTTTGTCTTAAAGCTGCTCTTTCACAGATTGGGAAAATGTGATTTTTGAAAATTTTCGTAAAATAAATTGGAAGTAACAACCTCATCTTGTTGAAGCCTTTAAAATAATAAGATTCAATCTGGTAATGCATGGAAAGAAAGACCAATATTATGAATTTAGCAAAATTCATTCCTAAAAACAAGAGCTGTCACTGTAAGATGACAATGCCCCCGACACCGCTTTGATTTTAAATTATGGCCAATCTATGTTGAAGGTCAAGGTCATCCAGGGGTCAAGGTCACCAAAGTATGTGCCTACAGAAAGGTAATGTACCAAGGAATGTTGTGGTAAAGTATGATGCGAATATGTTAAGTAATAAGGAAGTTATGGCCAATGTTAAAGTTTTTGGACGGAATGACGGACGGACGGACAGACGGACGGACAAGTCAAATTTATGATGCCTCCCTATCGGGGGCATAATAAAGAAACTACTAACAAAGGGTTCTTCAAAAAAGAATTCTTCAATTTCAAGCTCACTATTTACGCATGTACAATCCGCATGTTTGTCTTATTCGATCAAAGATTAAGTAAAAATATTTGACAGCTTGAAACTTCATATCAACACAAATAATACTGAAAGATCATTCACAGAAAGTAACAATCTTGCAATTTATAGACATGAAATAAATAGACTGGATCCCTTACCGATCTTGACGCTAGGAAAAAAAGTTACGAAATTATTTAACTATGTTGTTTTAAGCTCCAATGCTCTTGGGAAATTCTTAATCGTCTAAAAATATACACATTTCCAAATCTATGAACAAGTTTTGTATTTTTATGAAAACCTGTGAAAGAGCAGCTTTTATACGTTAACCTTGATAATTGACCTCAAACAATGCAAATTGATGAGGACCCCTTTTGCCAAATTAGAGCATTTGTAAATTGAATAGTGTTGAAGAGAAGAAAATGTTGTTTGCGTGGTTTTTTTTTGTACAGATGGACCGACAGAAGAACACAAGCAAAACAATCTATTGATGTTGGGGCTTAAAAATAAGAATAACTTTTAATTGTTGGTCATAGTTCTGTAAATGTAATTTTATCTATAGGCATTTACAATAGTTTTGTGCAAATATTGCCTTTTGTCTAAATAACTTCTTCAATTCCCTTTCATTCCTGTAATTTTCTCAATTTCAACATGCTGAGAAATAAATAGATGGTTTCATTATATTTTGGATTTAATTATTTTGGTGATATTTGAAAAGTAAAGATATTAGACTTGTATTATCCCCTCATTTCTACACCTATGCACTTACTGATTAAGGTAGTGGAACCGCAATAGTTCCGCATCATTTCGGACCACATGTTCTTTCACAATGTTTACCAAGGTTTCCTAATGAAAATCATTCGAAAACCTCAGTTAACATTGTTAAAAGTTCATTACTCCCAAAACGTTGCAGAAATATTACGAGTCCACTACCTTAAGGGACTCAGAATTTGGACAAATTTTTTCCTTTGCCCAAGGATTAACCTTATGTAGTAGGACAAAGAACCATCAAAGTAACCCAGTGTTAATTCTAGGCAGGAGGATTGGGAGATTGCCCCACTTTTTTCAAAGACCCCCCATATTTTTCTAGATTTGTGGGGGATTTTTTCACTATGAACAAAAGGGGATGGAATACCAGTTATTTCTCAATTATTCAGGTCTTGAAGAATTTTGAAATGTTTTACTTGTCCTTCACAACAAGAAAATATAGTGATGCATTGATTTTGCATTTAAAATTTCTAAAATTTCACTTGTCCTGCATACATAAACAAAGAAGGGAAAAATTATACAGGACGAGCGGACAATTGGAATTTTTCAAGCCCTGTTGCTTCAATTATTTGCTGAAATAGCCCACATTTATGAAATCCTAGAATAAACACTGGTAGCCCACCTTAAATTTTGGCAGAAATCTGGAACACTCCTGTTGCCAGTTATGTAGAGTAGAAGCTGGGGCTACAATCAGGAAGGGACCCCAGATCCCGTTTGCCTCAGCCAGGTGGGCCAGACAGGCCAAACTTTGTACCGTCTTGCCCAGACCCATCTCGTCAGCCAGGATACCGTTGATCCCCTGGTCATACAAACTCGCCAACCAGTTCATACCCTGAAAGGCACATGGCGCAGTTTACTATATCTTCATAAGTATACTTTATCTCCGTTTTTACTAAGACCTTTAGAAAAAACCTTCTTTGCTTTTTCTGATAATAATCAGAAAGTGCTTTGAATTTTAATCAATTGATTGATTGATTGAATGGGGTTTTACGCCGCTTTCAACATTATTTCAGTTATATCGCGGCGGCCGGAGCACCTAACAATAGATTCCTGGTATTTCTAACGCCAGTACTACCATTACATCCTTTCCTAGCCTCCGACTGCTATTTCACATAGGTTTACGATTATCTACCCATTGGTGAAAGACAAACGTCGGAAAGGATATTTGCCGCCACCGGGGATCGAACCCACGACTTGAATTTTAATCAAAGATTATTTAGATGAATACATTCACTATCATAACATAATTATGCAAGAGGAAACAAGAAATGTAAATCCCTTAAATGCTCACCTGAAGCTTTAATAGGACTGTTGAAAAATTTCATTCTACTTTTTTCCAACTTATCTTAATTTCATGCAGACAAATATTCTAACCAAGTATTCTCACAGTAAATGTGGCACAGAGCTCACAAGATGTTACATGTACTTACTTTAATAAAAACATTAGAATAAATAACAGTGTAAAGGATATGTTATGAGATTTTGTATGAAATAAGCTGATAAAAGCAAACTTATAATATACAATTTTTGGCAAGCTCAAAAAACAGAAATGCTTCAAAAGTGTATGCTGATGAAGGGGAACAACTCAAAAACATTATCAAGGCTTCATGAATTACTTACTTTTAACTGACATCCGATAAATTTCCCTTCAAACAACCTAGGATGTAGCGGTCATAGAGTACTTTTTTATGTTAAAAGGGGAACAACTCAAAATGTATATTAAGGGGTTTATGAATTTCTCACCTTGAGTTGATATCCTTTCAATTTTCCTTCAAACATACTAGGCTGGGGTCTCTCTTCTCCTACTGTAGCAGGATTCGCCAGGCTTAGAGAACTTGCAGCTTGAATATAAGAATTATTCTATCATTTTCTTTCACAGTAGAAATTCACTTCTTTACATTCAAAAGCAGCCCCACATTAAGGGTGGCAAAACAGAGCAAACTGATTGCCAACTTTATCCAGCTTGCATGTGAACCTGTGTGCAAAGCAGGGTAATATTGGCAAATAGTTTGCACCATTTTGTCATCCTCAACACAGGGCAGGTTACAGCATTGAGAGATCTTGTAAGGATGGGAATTCAAGCCTGTTGACACATTTTTCAGATAATTCAAAATTCATTTAGGTCAGTGAAAAACTATTTTTAAAATCTATTAAGATTTAGTCTATTGGTTTTTGAATCTTAAATCTATTTTTACCTCCTGACTCTGCTTCCTACAGAATTTATTCAGACTCAATCTGCAGGCCAATAAAGAACAACATATTTGTTGGAACAAATGCCCCTGGATCATTTTTTTTTCTTCAAAAATTCCTGACAAATTACCAAGACCTTTGACCTTGACCTTAGTATCTGCAGCTGTGACTGAATGCCATTGAAGTACATCATTGATATGAGCATTTCATCTAGAGTTGAAGAAATTCAAAATGCAGAAGTTTTTGGTCAAGTTTTACAAATGCCTGACCTTGATATATGACCTTGACCTAATCCTATTATCTGAGTAGTACACTGGTATACTTACTGGTACTTGCATAAAAGGAATTTTTCTGAAATACAGAAAATAAAGATGAATTAGTATAAACCTTAAATCTTATACAGAATTTTAAAGGTACTTAAAAGTTTTTAAACTAAGCCCTGTCCATGAAACTAGGAAAGACCATGTATAAGTATGAAATACTTAGAGGATATTGAATGAGTTGTCAATGAATACCAAATTTATTTAATCAGTCATCTGTTTAAGATGACAAGTTTAATATATTTGGTATTGATTGAGCACAAACTTAAAATTTTATTTATAATATGACCCAAATATTTGTGGTTAAACTAGGAAATTACCATATTTACTGATTCAAGTTATTCCTCGAAACCTTTACCAAGGTTTGAGAAATAACGTCAGCAAATCCATTATGACATCATTTTTCCAACTAAAATATAACATTGCTATCTGTTCTTAGCTCATTTGCATAGTTATTCCACTACTGTAAAAACACCCATGTAAAATCAAAAATATTTAACGAGGTTATTTCACTCAAGTGACGTAAGTCATATAATCAAATGAAATTGATGTCTGTAGGAAACACCATGCACAAGTATGAAATACAAGGAATGAGATAAACATTAACCCTTATCCTGCTGAATTTAAACTTTATTTTAAAAAAATGCAAAAAGGGACAAATCAATCAGTTTGGCTCAAGTATTTCCCACAATAATAAAAAAGAAATCAGGCCAAGATTCGAGTCAGTTCAAGTGAAGATTAGACAGCACATCCATGCAGGCTGACCTTAGTCTATATTGTCTGCCAAAGCTTAGTAGACAGCAGGAATATGTCATGAACAACAAGAGGTTAAAAATCCAATACCTTGGCCTGATGAGCCTCATAAGCACTTGCAGCATTCTTCAAGGCTAACTGCTTGGCAGCTTCAGGATCTACAAGGAAATAAACGTAAATTGACATTTACAGATGTTTTGTTTGTCATAAAATGCTGTAATGCCACTTTCAACACTTTTGTAGTTAAATTGTAGGAAACTTGTGCACCTACCTATGGCTTCATGTTGTTTCTCTAATCAGTATAACCATAACATTTCATTCAAGCCACCAGATGCTCATCCCACTTAGGCCTACCATTTACCATAGACCCAAATTTCAGAGACAAATGACCCATTGACTTTTGCCAAATGTTGGATGAAATTTGGCGGTGTCAGCTTCAAACTCATGACCCCTGGTTTGATAGCCCAATATGTAACCAATTGAGCTCTGCAATTAACTTAAAGAAGTATAGAAAGGACGCTTATTTTGCATTTGATATTTTATTAATAAATCTTCAACAAACCCTTTATTGAATGGTTTTCATTTGACTTATCTTGAAGAGACAATTCAAACGAGTACCCACAATAAAGGATTTCATTTAGAGATAAAGATTGTAGAATAGCTTCAAAATCTCTTTATCTTGACCTCTAAAATTTGTTCTTTGTTTAAGATGTGTTTAATTACAGCCTTTCCAGGCGGCTAGCTGCTGTCCTACTTAGGATTACTATTATCCACTAATTGGTAGGGGACAAATGTCACAGAAAGAATATGTATGGTGTACTGTTTGGGTCAAATGTCAGTTTTAAGTTAAGCCTGCTTAAAAAGCAAATGCATTCTTAAATTTTAAGGGTGCACCCTGGGTTTGTTGGTGATACATCCAAACATTTATGGGGTGCACATTCATATTATAGATGTGCACCCTCAAAAGTATGTGTGCACCTCAAAAAATTTTCATGTGCGCCTCCTTTTTATGGCCAGTAATAATTGATTGAAAATTTATGGGTGCACCCAGTTTTGTACATGCTCATATAAATTTAGGGTTGAATCCAAAAGTTTTAGATGCAAAACCTAATTTTTTTTGACAAGCACCTGTACATTTTTAGGGATGCACATCTTGATAGACACAGATTAATAGAAACCTTTCAACACATTTAGAGCACCATGTAGTCACTTTGGATCCACAACCTTCAAATTTAGTCTTAATGGAATTACTGAATCAATAAACAACTCATTTGCTATTTCCTGCATGGTCTGTTCAATTCTGACCTGGATGTATTATATTCAGAATAAGGAACTACTCTTGTTCATATTCTTACCAATGGTCTTTAACCTACTTCAATGCTTAAATTACATTCAAATCCATTCTAATTTTTTTTAATCTTTAACAAGAGGACCATGATGGTCCTATATCGCTCACCTGTGTATCTTTGTCTAAATTAACTAGTATAAAATTTTCCAGCAAAAGTCGTAATTGTACTTTTAAGACTTTTGGTCGCTAAAGAGTGTAACAAGAAAATTATCATGAAAGCTCCTTTTCCCATGATATGACACAGATCCTTCCCATTTTCAAAAGGATTCATCCTTGTGACTTGACAAACATTCAGACCAAGTTTCATGAAGAATAGACCATATGTGTGGCCTCTTGAGCTTCAAGATGAAAAATGTCATTGAGGCCCCTTTTCCTGTGATATGATATGGATCCTTCCCATTTTTGATAGGGTTCATCCTTGTGACCTTACAATCTTTCTAACAAAGTTTCATGAAGATTGGACCATATTTGTGGCATCTAGAGCATAAACAAGAAAATTGTAATTAAGGCCCCTTTTTCTGTGATATGACAAAGAACCTTCCTATTTTCAATAGGGTTAATCCTTGTGACCTGACAATCATTCTGACCAAGTTTCATGATGATTGGTTCATATTTGTGGCCTCTAGAGCGTAAACAAGAAAATTGTCATTAAGGCCCCTTTTCCCGTGACATGATACAGATCCTACCCATTTTCAAAAGGGTTAATCCTTGTGACATGACAATCATTCTGACCAAATTTCATGATGATTGGTTCATATTTCTGGTCTCTAAAGCATAAACAAGAAAATTGTCATTAAGGCCCCTTTTCCTGTGATATGACACAGATCCATCCCATTTTCAATAGGGTTTATCCTTGTGACCTGACAATCATTCTGACCAATTTCATGATGATTAGTTCATATTTGTGGCCTCTAGAGCGTAAACAAGAAAATTTTCATTAATGCCCCTTTTCCCGTGATATGATACAGATCCTTCCAATTTTCAATAGGCTTAATCCTTGTGGCCTGACAATCATTCTGGCCAAGTTTCATGATGATTAGTTCATATTTGTGGCCTCTAGAGCATTAACAAGAAAATTGTCATTAAGGCCCCTTTTCCTGTGATATGACACAGATCCATCCCATTTTCAATCGGGTTCATCCTTGCGACCTGACAATTACTCTGACCAAGTTTTATGAAGATTGGACAATATTTGTGGCTTCTAGAGAGTAAACAAGAAAATTGTCATTTAGGCCCCTTTTCCCTTGATATGGCACGGATCTTTCCCATTTTCAATAGGGTCAATCCTTGTGACCTGATGGTTATTCTGACCAAGTTTCATGATGATTGGTTCATATTTGTGGCTTCTAGAGTGTAAACACTTAAATTGTTGACGCCTGACGACGGACGACAGACGACGCACAACACACGACAGACGACGGACATTCAATGATCACAAAAGCTCACCTTGAGCACGATGTGCTCAGGTGAGCTAAAAATTTACAACCGCTTCAATAATTTTACTGGTAATGCATTACATATAATAAGAATCAACTTTACCATACTCATCTAGAGAGCTGTCCACAAAGTTGTCAGACAGATATTTCACAGGCTGGGACTCCTCTAACTTCTTCAAAATCTTGTCTTTGTGTGTCTCTGTCTCCCCTGTGATTTTCTTCGCCATAAAATGGGCATACAGCTCTGTCTGGGTGATTAAAAAGTTCAACTTTCTTTGTTGACGTCTTGCCTGTGAATATATGAAACAGAAAATATTAACCCCAAAATGAACAGAAATAGAGCTGCTTCAAAGTGAATCAATGGATCCCGCTGCATGTTAAGTGAATGATGACCCATACTCTTTTATGCTAATATGAAAAACTTGGTATCAAATTTAAATATCATAAATGTGACTTTTTTGAAAGAAGATGTGAAATGGCTGGAAATGTCACACACAGGCTCATATGTCACTTGGATTTGGGACTGTTGCAAAACTATACTACACTTTATTTGATAAATGCCAGACTTGGCAGAAAGTTCAAGGATCTTATTTCCATGTTTCTCTGAGTTTCGTCACTAAATTATTATTTTCCATTGGAAAGACACAAATGATATGTTTCAAATGGCACTTAATCACAACGTTTTTTGTCAAAATCTATTGGATGAAGTTCGGCCTAGCATGCAATGAAACTCAAGACCTCAGGTTTGGACCAAGCTAACTGGTCCTTTTCAAATCGAATATAGATGGGCTCAGAAATCTTTTTACAAATATGGGTTGTCTACACAAATTACCTCTGACATTTCAAGATCCATTTTCCTTTTCTCTAGTGCCTCTTTTTCTACCCTTTTCCTGTGATCTTTCTCTACTTTTTCAAACCGTTTCCAATAGACCATCATCTCTCGTGTTAATCTACGAGCCTTTGATGGAGTATCTTTCATATTTTTCTGGGATTGAATGGCAGCTCTCTTCACCTCTCTCATTGATTGTTGTGAAACCTGGTCAAAATACAAGAAGCATTCAGTTATCTTTACCCTTGATGAACCTTGAAAATTTCTGCTCTGGCAGGAGGTGAAGACAAAAGATCAGCCTACATATATGTGCAGATTGATCTTAGCGTATACCACCTGACCATTTAAATAACCATATGCTTAAAAATTGTATTTTCAAAATAAATAATGCACCAACTCACAATTGGTGCATCAAGATGTTTCAATTCTTTGATTTAATGTCCATTAAGCTAAGGTTTTATTTGGCAAAACAAAGATAAATGATGAATTTTATAGCTTATTTCCACTTTCATGCTGAACACAGTAAACTTCCTGATGAGGCAGAAGATATAAAGATCTGCTTGCCTTTAACTTTGGTAACCACATAACCCAATACTTCAGTCTTGTCTATTTTATTTCCTGCAATATTTAAGCAGAAAGCAGGCAGTGTAGACTATGATCAGTTTGTATGTCTGTGCAAGGCAATCTTGACTAAAGCAGCATCACAACTCAATACAAGAATTGTTTGTAAAGCATTTATGACCCCCATTAGAGAAGGTCTTTTGTGTTTTATTTGCCAATAAACAAAGGGCAATAACTAAATAAATATGATGAGTAGTGTTATTCTACTTGTGCATAGCACTTCTCCTCAACATGATCACCAATGAAACTTCATAATTCTAGCATGCATTCTTTTAAAGATATGCTCCAGACAAAAAACAATTTATAAATCTAATCAAGGGCAACATCTAAAAAACAAGATGTGTTTGTGAAACACGAATACCCCCGTAACGGCATTTTTTTACAAAGTTTGACCTTGACAAAAGACCTTGACCTTGTAACATGACCTTGACTTTGGTACCAGCGGATGCGGATCATTGATATTTATCATCATGCCAAATATTAGCTTTGTATCTTGAATAGGCTTGAAGATATTGGCAAGGTTAAATTTTTGGGTTAAGTTATCGGACAGACAGACGGACAGACAGACAGACAGAGGGACATGAGTAAAACAATATGCCCCCGATCTCTCGATGCGAGGGCATAAATATTACAAGTAGAGTTATGATTCTTGTTCACTGCACTTTTCCTCAATGAGAAAAATCCACCTGAGAAGTTTCATTATTCTAGCTTGCATACTTTTTGGGATATGCTCCAGACAAAAATCAACTTATAAATCACCAAAGGACAATAACTCAAAATATTTGACAAGAAGAGAAATGGATCTTGTGCACTGCACTTCTCTTCAATAAGATCTATCTACCCATGAGACTATAGCTATCAAACTTTCTGAGATATGCTCCGGGCAAACTTCAAGCATGAAAATTGACAAAGGGCAATAACTCAAAACATAAGCAAGGCAGAGTTACATTTCTTATACACTGCACTTCCCCTTGACGTGATCTACCACCCATGGAGTTTCATGTTCATAGCTATAACACTTTCTGAAATATGCTCTAGACAAACTTCAAGAATGAAAATCAACAAGGCTATAACTCAAAAATAAGCAAAGTAGAGTTAAGATTCTTATTTATTGCACTTCATATTATTGTGATCTATCAACACATGAAGTTTTAAGACCATAGCTATTATACTTTCTGAGATATGCTTCTTACAAGAATGGTCTGCGGACGGACAAATAGAAGGACTGACTGACCAGCCAACAAGTGCAAAACAATATGTCGCCTTTTCTTTGAAGAGGGGGCATAAAAAACAACATGACACATCAATGACTCAGTATGAAACAGTTGTAACTGCCTATATGTACATAGTTACAACTCTTTTTATACTGAGCCATCAATATTATCTTGTATAGAAGAGATGAAGTAGGTATCAATTTAAAGATGTACCTTTTTCAGGGTTTGTAACATTTCTTTTCTAGCTGACACTTTCTGTTTCTGAGCCTAGAAATGAGAGGAAAAAGAATAATAAAAGAGTGAACACTTTTTAAAAGCCAATGATCTGAAGTATTGCAAAAAGATATAAATGTTTAATTGGAATAATATATCAATTCAAAGACAGTTCCAGACATCTTTTGTTTGTTTGTTTGAACAGGGTTTTAAGCTGCTTTCAACAATCTTTCAGTTATATTGCAGCGACTGGAGCACCTAAAAATGGATTTAAAAAAACCTCCAGCTGCTATCTCATATAGATTTATGATTATCAACCCATTGTTGGAAGACAAATCTAGAAATCATGCATAATTTCAAAATTCTGGCTAAAAAGAAAGTGAGAAACATTAAAACAAGAGCTAGTAAGAGCTAAACAATATTGACATTGCAAAGTTCTATTAAATGAAAGTCAAGAGAAAAGAATCTTTGTCTAGATGCTGGTCACAGAAGCATGTGCAAAGTTTCCAAGCAATAGCTTAAGTAGAAATAGAATTATAACTGAAATATTTCATATTTTATGGAGCTCAAAAAGAACAGAATCAAATTGAAATTTTTTTGGCATTTAACATATTTTATAGAAAAAGAGCAAACAGGTGGATAAATTGAGGATGACTGAGTATATCGATGGTTCAGCCCAAAGCAGTTGTAACAGCCTTTAAACATATAGACAATTACAACTGTTTCACACTGAGCCATCAATATACTCTATCCCCACTCACCTTTGGTATTTCTTTTTTAGCAATGGCTACCCATATTCTCCGCCTCTTGGCATCAGCTTGTTCTGGTGTGAGCTTCTTTAGTTTACCTAGGCCTTTCTCACCTTTCTGTCTCTGTGCCATTATGGCCTGTAACAGTGTGGGATCAAGATCCTCCAGGCCCTGAAATAATTTAAGTGGTCAGCAAAGCATTTCATAGAAAAAAGAACTTTAGCTCTTGAAAAATATTTTTCATTATTTGATAAAGTATCTTTGTCATTTTTCATCCGAAAAATTATATTGATGCATCAGTGGAAAGCTTTTGGAGATATCTATAAGTCAGTGCAAAAAATTATGTAAGTGCTTATAAGCATATGGGTGAATTAAAAAAAAAAAAAAGGCCCCAATTTTTCAACTACATTTGATCATTTTGATCTAAATGTTCCAATATTGTACATAAACCAAATTTAAATAATCTGAAAATGGCATTGAAAAAATTAAGACATAAAAAAGTTTCAGATATTTTAACTGAAGTAAATCAACAGAAAAACATGAAACTACATATATTTACAAATAAGTGTACCTTCACATACATAATATTTTTTCAATCTAAATTGTAACATGTGAATCAACAAGGAATTTTCAGCAAAAATCCTAGTATTTCTGTCATAAATCTGGTGAAAATGTGACATTTTACACAAAATTACTTCTGTTCTTTTCATACATGGGTCAAAAGGTTTTTATCATGATAAAGTTTGGCACCATGTAGACTTCAGACCCAATTTTCTCAAAAATATAATGAATTCAGGACATGTCTGTTAAAAACCTTGTCCATTTGTCAAATTTGAACAAAATTCTAGACTATCCAAATCTTACATCTTTTTCACAAATTTGTTGCACTTCAGACATAATCATATTTGGATGATTTATTATGCTCCTTGTTCTTCTTAATCAAGTAAAATTGTAAAAATTATTCACATGATAACTATAACAAACAATTTAATACACTTTCATGTATTTCAAACAATGAGTATTTGTAATTCTACCAAGAGAGTTCAATTTTCTGAGATTTCTTTTTTAATTTCTTGAATATATGCATTAGAAAAGTATAACTTATATTATACCTTGGCATGTAATAAGAGCTTACTTAACAAGAACAATTGATCATCTAAGATAATATATGTGCTTTAAATGGTGAAAATGAAAGTTTATATTCTTGAAAAATTTGTTCCACTCCAGACATGATTACATGCTGATAAATTTGGCTAACTTACACTTCTTTATCGAGAAAATTAGTAACAAGAATTCACATGACGACTATAACACACAGTCTTACACTCTTCCATGTATTTCAAACAATGAGCATTTGTAATTCTACCAAGATAGTTCAATTTTTTCAGAAAATTTTTAATTTCATGATTTATTATACTGTATATATGCATTTAATAAGTATAAAAAATTACTGATATTATACCTTGGAATGTAGTAAGAGTTTGCTAAAAAAGAACAATTGATCATCTAAGATGGGTGTGCCAAAAATGGTGAAAAATTAAAAGTTACAATTTTTTGTTTCACTCCAGACACATGAATAATAAGTTTAATTCACAGGCCCATTTGATGAAATTCAAGATTTTTTTTAAAGCATATCATATTTAGAGAAATATATAGTGTTTTTGCTACATTTTTTCAAGTTAAAAAACAAAACATTACAGCAAATATCATTTAAAAAGCAATAAATAGGAAAAGAGGGTTTGTTTAACTTCAAATGTTGCAATGCTGTAGATTAAAAAATATGTTTTTTTTTAATTCACCCATACAGGCATTTACAAAAGTTTTGCACTGACGCATAGATATCTTCTGTATGCATATTGAATTCATCAAAATTACTCAAATCTACCTGTCAAAACTTAGGTCATATATGAAAGGTCACATTTTCACAGGGATTGTTTTGGCGGCAAGATATTGAGATGTTCTCTCTCAGAAATCTCATTAAAACTGGCTTATTGAGGAAATGTCTCCAAGCATTATGTTATTTGGTAAAGGACTTGGTAAATTTCTCAACAAAAAAGTCTTAATTTGAATGAGATGATTTTGCTAATAATATTTTGAGTCAGAATTATCCCTGGGCCCGAGATTATAAAACTTTTCTCATTCTCTATTCAAACTGTTCTCAAATTTGAAAAATTTGAGATTAAAACCTTAATTCTGTTTAATACTCAATTAATGTATTAACATAAAAGAGAATATTAATAAGTTGTAAAAAATAACAACTTATTAATACTATCTTTTATGATAATACATTTTTTCAAATTCAAAATTTGAGAAAATTCTCAGTTGAGCCTGAAAAAGTTTCATAACCTTGGACCCTAATTTCAGAGTCCACTTGACACCTTACTCACAGAAGAGTCAAACCCACAGAAGATATAATTACAATACAGGTGCCCGACTTGTGCGACATGGGCTTTTCCACTTGGGGGCAAGTACATTTTTCTAGGCCACTTGTCCGTGGACAAGTAAATACAAGAGCAAATCTTGAAACAGTACTAAAAAGATCCTAGGAGAAAAGTCCGCCTTATTGTTTGTATCAAAGGGGAGAAAGCATTGTCTTTAATGAAGAAAATGCTGAGTTACAGCATTTTCTTCATGAAAAACAAGGTTTTTCTCAATAAGTATCAAGTCATTTTTTAATTGGCAAGTTCAGTTTGATCCTGGACAAGTAGGAAAAATAGACTTTTACTTGTCCATGGACAAGGGGAGAAAACTTGTATATCCACACCCCTATGCAATACCTCATTGTCATCCCCATTTTCGAAAGGCTTGTCTTTCTTCAATTTGCAAGCATGCATTAGTATCTATAGGAATTTCAAAGTTGTCATTTATCTGTGTATCATTTGTTTAACTTTATGCCATTTCACTTTGATAAAACGAGAAAAAACACACACACTCTAAAAATAGATTGTGTGATCTATATTCGCAAAAAGTAGACTTGAAGCTTTAATGTTTGGCCGAGGATTTTAATATTTCTTTCAATCTCGAGGATTGCAATTACAAGGGATGAGTGTCATTTTCACTATGTTTATTGGAGTATAAAGTGCAATGCCTTAGCACATGGCCTAAACATAACGCCCTATGTAATTTGCCATGTGCTAAGGCAATTGCACTTTATACTCCAATAAACACAGTGACAAAGACACTCATCCCTATAATAATCAAAATTATTCAAATCTACCTGTTAAAACTTGGTCATATTTGAATGGTTTATTTCACAGGGATCATTTTGCAAGTGAGATATTGATAGATTCTCTCATTTTTCTCTCAGAAATCTCCTTGAAACTGGCTTAATGACGAAAAACCTCCGAGCAAAATGTAATTTGGTGAAGGACTAGGTAAACTTCTCAACAAAAAAAGTCTTAATTTCTCACAAGATGTGGTTATACGAGATGTTTTTGCCCATAATATTTTGATTCAGAATGATTTCAGGTAGGGAGTCCACTTGAATACTTACTCATACCCTGATCTTACAAAGAAGATAAAACTACAATACCTCATCATCTTCCCCATTTTCAAAAAGCTTGTCTTTTTTCAACTTCTTTAATTTGGCTGAAATCATAGTTATGAAAACTCTTTATTTTTTTTTGTGGGAATCATTTTTTGATAGCACGTATATACAAGTGTAAAATACTAGATGTTGTGCAGTTAGCAAAAATCATTATTTTGTAATTTACTTGAAAATCATTTTGAATATTCTTTTATTATTATGTTATATATACATGACCCTTCACACGAAAAGGGACGGTCACAGAACTCCTTAAATGAGATTGCGAAAAAGAAATTTGTTCCAGTAGTGGTTAACTGGTGGTCACATGTCAAAAATTCTTGTACAGGAATGTAGACCCATTCAGAAAATCAGAACAATGCAAAAAGTTTTGTCCCAAGTCATCCTGCGCAATCAGCGCAGTCTGACAAGGGTGGACACCTAACTTACTATTGAGATGGTCCCTTTTCATGTGACGGTTCACATATAAATTGCATGAACAAAAGTAACCAGCGATGCTGTTTTTTTCAATTTATTTTGAACCTTAAACTTGATTAAAATGAAAATATATAAGAAATGCATTTATTTCAAAATTATGAAAGTCCCCTTTTCCCAATGAGTTTATCAACTGTAATATTTCAAGACAGTCACAACAAAGCGTTTTGTGGAAAAGATATACCTTTAATTTTCTTTTCCATTTTCTTCTGATCTTTTGATATTTTCTTTTTGGGACCCAGCACAGTCTTTTGGTGATCAAAATAGTGATCATAGTTGGACAGCAAGCCTGTGGTGTAGTACTGGTACTGTCGTAACTAAAATTGTAAAATAATTGTTTGTGAAACACAAAATGGCTAAGCGCGAAAAAGTTGTAACTACCAATAAACATACAGGCAGTTACAACTGTTTCTCACAGAGCCATAAAATGCCCTAATAACAGCAAATTTTTTTGACCTTGAGTCATGTCATATAACCTTGACCTTGCGACATGACCTTAATTTCTGCAGATATGCATCAATGACATCAGTTATTATGTAAAATAATAAAATTGTATCTTGAATAGACATGAAGTAATCAAAAGTGCTAAATTATGCAGACAGACAAGCTGACTAGTGGACAGACAGATAGATAAAAGCACTGCCTGCGGCTAGTGGTGCTGGATGAGGCAAAAAATCTAAGTGAAAAAGGGGGCATATCTCTCACAAAATATTTTCAGAGTTATATCAGGATTTCACTTAATTTAACCAAGCAAATATGTGCAGTCTGATCTTAGTCATGAGCAACTTTTTGTCTTTTAAATAATAAGAATCTTTTAATATATATTTGATTGATGTATATACAATCAAAGATTTCAGTACTCTCAGCACTTTGATTGTAATGCAATTTCACAAAAGATTTTATTTAGACATGGAAAGGAATAATATGTATATATCTGTAAATAAAGGAGTCAAATCAAAATGTTTTACTGAACATATGTCATTTACATTCTTTGGAATAAATCTTATTAAATAATAAATCTTATTATTTGACTCCCTTTATACACTATTTTCATGCATTGTTCTCCAATCATTGAGCCTAGCAGGTTGTTTTGCTATCTAATTGACACCATTGTGCAACAAATTCAGACAATTTATTTGCCTCCAATTTTTACAATCTCTTTTTTTCACACTTTGACTCATTCAGATATAAAATCGCCATCAATCCACATCTGATTTTATACTAGCTAAAGAGGATAAATATAATAAACATTTAAGTAAGTAAAACTTTGTTTCTTTTCTTCAGAAGTTCTGATAGATTATTCAAACTAAGAATAGCAATCTATTTTCCAAATTAAAATTCCAAACAAGTTCATTCTAGTGGGAAAAGCCACAAATATTTTGATAATTGAGCAGATTTTCATATAAGAGGGAGCTATAGCTTTCTAAAAACTGTAATATCCCATCCAAACCATAGGCTTTAGATACTCATTGATAAAGACGGTTCTATTGAATGTTAAAAACATAAAGGGTAAAGAACAGGAATAACAAGTTATTTCATTACAACCTTGACATTTCAAACAATTCACAATGTTTTCGAACCAATGTCTAGTGATGGGCAGATTAGTCCATTATAATCAATAATTAGTTGGTTTGGGCTTGTGATTGTGATAATCGACTAAGAAATTTCATAATCGATTAATCAGTTCCTAACACATAAATGAAAGCCATTACATATTGTTTTTTGAAACTGACATCAGTTTAATGGCTCATATGTTTATAGGCAGTTACAACTGTTTCAAGCTGAACCATGAAGATGGTAGGAAAATCTGCAGAAAAGAATCTATAGGACATGAATTTTTAACTAAATTTTCACATTCTATTCTTCAAAGGATGATACCGGGAGTGCCAAATCAATTTATAAGAAAAACGATTGTACTATTGATCATTAGTTGATTTACTTTTCAACAAAAAACTGAATATTGATTGTAAATTGAAACCGATTGCCCAACACTACCAATGCCTCAGATCAGCCTGTGCATCCCCCAGTCTGACCAGAGACTTTACTACAAGCTCAATAGGTAGACATACACTCTCCACAGTCTCTATTCAAAATCAGAAATTACTTTGGGTTTTGTTTTTTTTTCAAATTACTTTGTCACTTCACAGAGAGCTCTATGTCTCGCCATCACTTACATATGAATTTGTTGGAAATGTCAAAGGCTCTGAGCCTGCACATGACATTTTAAACGATTTGACATGATGATGAGCACAGAGAGGAAAGATTGAGCAGCCTGAACAGCCACAAAGTGCTTTTATAAGTTTGTTGGACAGACTAAATGAGCTTTAAGACTTAATCTATATCAAGGGCTTTGAGCAAAAGTATGTGTCTATACAATGTAAATGTATAGCTTCAAAATCAAAACAAAATCAATCATTTTATCTGGAGTTCTCTGTGAGTAAATTGTTACCTCTGGATCTTGGTAAAACTGCATCTGGTGTTTGCGCTGGTATTTGTGCAGCCTGAGCATGTTGTGGAGCTCATTCTCCGTGATGGGGGGTTCATCTTCTTCATCTGAGGAACTGTCACTCAGCAAAATTGTCTGCAAGTAAATATATGCCATCTTACCCAAACTAATTACAGAATAATTAAGCATTTTTTATTCCCCCCTTACCATTCCTGACAAAGTTAGAAAGAAGAAAAAAACATTTTTCAAATCTATTTTATCTTAGTGTTGGACATACTTTTAAACCAATGAAATCGCTGGATATTTCAAATTTTCGCCACTCTATATCGCATAAACAGACTAGTTTCAGGTTTACACACATTAACACACATGTTAGTAAATAAGATTGCAGACATTCAACCTATCAGTAGACCTAGGTGCATTTTCACTCCCTTATCCTTCTCATTCTGACATCAGAAATTTGCCATTTTTCGGCCTTACACAAAGTTTTGGCATACAGAATAGACATATTTCAGCAAGCACAGTCTGCCGTCTGATCTTAGTCTACACTATCTGCATTCTACTTATTTTTATATCTACTTGAGCTAGACTGGTTGAAAATTTTAGTTTGCAACTGAGCTTCAATACAGCAGGGTGAGGGTTAATGTCATAACCACCAAAGCTGTCAATGTCAGGCTTAAAATCATGCTGTGTGGGTTATCAAACTCGTATCTACAACAATATTGGACTGAAGATACAGTGTTATGGTTGTTGAAATGACGATGTGTCGTCTACAACCGTTAACAGGAAAGCGAGAGGCGATTAAAACAGTGAAAACATAGACTATCGTAGATTACAGTAAAATTGTATACAATCGACGAGTAAAAAAAGTGAGTTCTACTTTTAACTCTACTGTTTGAATAAATTTGTACACATTTTGTGTGCCTTTACACATTCAGGGTTTTCCATGACCCCCTGTTTCTTTGAATTTAGACCCCTCTTTTTTTTAAATGACCCCCAAAATTGTCAAAGAAGTATTCTTTATCTACTTTAAAGGGGGTCATAATGTTGCAGTTTTGAACATAGAGGGAAAATCCTGCACATTATTTGGCAAGGATTGCTTTCAGTATTGGGAGCTTATGAAACGGTGCAATCGATTTATTATTCCAATTTATAGAAGAGTGATGTAATTTTGGTCAGATTCAGTCGTCAAAGGCTAGGTCGGAAGCGTTGTTTTAAAATAGATAGAACAGCTTCACGGTTTCATTGGTTGTCGAACACTAACTCAGATAGAGTTTGTAAAGTACATTCTACGCGAATAAATCATCAAGCCGAAAGCTGCTCTTTCGTCTTTTGATGATTTATTTTGCGTAGAATGTACTATACAGCCTCTATCTGACTACCTATTTCACTTTTAAACGTTTTCAAGTTTTTAACCAAATTATCGTAACGTATAGCACGTTTTTTTTGACTGGAATCTGACCCCCTGCTTTTTAGATCAGTAAAAATCTAACTATTCCTACTCGGCTTTGCAAGTGCTTTCAAAGGAATGAATAACAAATGGTATTGCATGTAATATATATTTTTTTAAGTGATAAAATATTTTTTTAAGTGATAAAATATGTCGGTTATTAATATTTAAGCATTTTTTCCACAGCGGTCAAATTCAAGTCAAACCAAAGTATACCTGAAGTACAGGAAAATCAGAAACAAGTTTTACCTTCAGCCATTTTCTGTTTTTCTTGACTTTGCTGAAATTGTAAAGTCTGTTCTTATCTGCCTTCCTCTCTGAAATTAACAAAATTTATTTCTTAATTGAAGTTTGTGTCTACTAGAACACCAATGAGCAGTTTGGGATCTAATGGTCAACAGTCACATCCCAATTCTTATTTTCAATGTTGGCAGGATGTCACAAGCTAATATTAACCCTTGTCATGCTGAACCAGGAATATTCCTGCTTTGGCAGGAGCTATAGACAAACATCAGTCTGCACATATGTGCAGTCTGATGTTAGTCTACACCACCTGTTTCTCACTTTCAAACCGGAATTGTCAATAGATTAAGTTTTTCAAATGAAAAAATGACCTACAGTTGGTACTTTCAGTGCTTTTTGCCCTTTGATTTTGATGAAAATTTTTAGCCAAAATTTATTCAGCATGACAAGGGTTAAAGGACAATTCTATAAATAGCTACAGGAAGTGTGATGGAAAACCGGCTCTCTCCCTTTGGCTATTTATAGATTTTCAGAGTCCCCGGCCACTGCTGCTTGATTTGTTTGTTTGTATGCGGTTTTACACAGCTTTCAACACTCTTTCTGTTATATCATGGTGGCTTGAGCACCTAACAGTGATTTCTGGAATTCCAACTCCAGCACTACCTTTACATCCTTTCCAAGCCTCCACATAGGTCTTCACTTATCAAACCATTTGTGGAAGACAAATAGTTCGGAAAGGATGAGTGCTGCCATTGGGGAATCAAACCCAGAATACCATTAGTAAATAAGAATTAAGCCTGTTTGAAGCATTTCTCATCAATAGATAGCTTAGGAACAGTAGTCTTCGTTCTCAACCATATGTAACTTTTACTGCATTGTTTAGCTACACAGGCTGCTAAATTTCTATCCTTAAAACATACAGTAAAAAGATCACGTGATGAAAACAAAAATCCGATTCTAGCTCAAAATAGACCAGAAATTTGATCGACCTCGGGTCTAAAAACGACACCGAATGGGTCTGCGAATGATGGTCACCAAGAACACCTCAAACGCTACTTAATAAAGTAATAGTCCTGAAAAAACGACGACTGCGTCTTCTTCGAGTTCAATCACCCGCCATTAAACGTAGCTACTGACTGCGCATGCGCGAGCTACATCTCATTTTATCTACGAACCGATTTATTGGCGAAATAGAACTTGTGTTAAGTGATCACTTAGAAGCGGTCGCTTATGGAAATGGTTGCTTAATACAATATTAAATGATAAAAAGACGTGTTTTTATAGCATATTAAGATTGTCACATAAGTCTGACTGAATCCTCGGATGTTTCGATCCTATAAGAATCGTCTCAGTTAGACGATTCTAATGGGTTCTAACAACAAAAGATTCAATGATAAACATTTTTAGGAATGTCCACTTGTTCCGAAATTTTACTTACGGTGAAGGGACTTTTTATGATGGTCGCTTAATAAAAGTAATAGACGTGGTTGCTCGAGAAAGATTGACTTTGTGAAATTGTTGGAAATGTAATATACAGGCTAAATAACGAGTCAACATGTTTCTTCACTTGCTAAAAACACAATGTACACTAAAATTTAAAAGATTGTCGGTCTCTAAAACAGATTTAACAATATTGCTTATAGTGATGTATGATTTATAATATAATCGGCTTGTGTCAAAAAGGGTAAAGAAAATACAAAAATAATTTTTATCGCATTTATTGAATTTAAAATTAACCCTTATCATGCTGAGCCCGGAATATTCCTGCTATTGCAGGAGGTAAAGACAAAGATCAGCCTGCGCATGTGTGCAGCCTGATCTAAGTCTTCACCACCTGGTGTTCCTGTTAACAACATAAAAGTTGAAAGATTATATTTTCAAAATAAATACAGACTTACAAAAAGCACAGCCGGTGCCAGGGATTAAATCTAGCTCTGCGTCCCGCGTCCTATACACATTGTTTTTTTATAGGACGCAATCATTTTACAAATGTGCGTCCCTCGGGACTCATAAAAATTCACTTGGTTGTCGGGGCGGAGATAGTCCGGTCGTAAAAAATCACATTGGTAAACATCAGGAATATACTATTTTTAGGGTATATGCTTTAGATGGACACCGTTTCCTTCAAAATGTAACAAGTCATAGGATTGGCTTATACATTAAATGCATTCACCTTCATCGAATCACAATGGCCGTTATATTGATTACTTAGGCTTAGTTGTTTATCGGTTCCCCGTATGTAAACAAACTCTCGACAGTCTCTGGGCTCGCTTTTGAACAGTAGATTTCAGTCTTGAGTTTTTGAGAAATCTTCCTTAAAACATATTGGATAGCTTGTCTCTTGCAACCTTTTGACCTCAAGTTTTTTTTACGTCGAGTACAAATAAACTGTCAACTCGACACCGGTCTCAAAATTTGTTAGTCGTAACATATTGGGTAAAACTTGCTCAATTCAATTGTTAACACTGTGTATTAACAATCTAGTATTTCCCCTGTTTCAGTTGCAGGATTGATTGATTGAATGGAGTTTAACGCCGCTTTCAACATTATTTCAGTTATATCGCGGCGGCTGAAGCACCTAACAATGGTTTCCTGGTATTTCTCACACCAGTACAACCACCACATCCTTTCCTAGCCTCCAGCTACTATCTCACATAGGTCTACGACCATCAACCGATTGGTGAGAGACAAATAGTCGGAAAGAATGAGTGCCGCCGTCGGGGATCGAACCCGGGACCTCTAGATTGACAGTCCGACGCACTACCAACTGCGCTACGACGGCGGCACTTCAGTTGCAGGAACTGGTATTTGAAAAGTTAAGAAAAAACAACTCCAAGGGCCTAAAATCATTAACTAATATAAACTTGACTCTTGTGCAAGGCAACTTAAGACCTACTTGCATATAATTTTTAGTTAGAAATTAATTTTAAGGGTTTTTTTATTTTATATTTAGGAATAAACTTAGGTCCCATTAGTTTGTTCTGGGACCCATTGATTTCGTCCTGGGACTCATAGTTCTTGCCCTGGGACTCATTGTTTTAGAATTGAGGGGTCCCAGGACTCATAGGGTGAAATTTCTAGATTAATCACTGAGTGCTTTCAGTACTTTTATTTAAATGAAATATTGCAAAAGTTTTTTTATTCAGCATGACAAGGGTTAATACTTACCGGCTTTAGTAATTGAAATCCCATTAAAGAGTTTATTTCCTTCTGCATCTTTTCTACATGGACGGATTATATCTTTTTCAGCCTCCTCCGCATTGTCCTTATTTGGCTTCACGAGTTCCTCAACATATGAAAGAAAAGGTTCGAGTCTCAATGCACGCTCAATTTTCTGGACATGTGGTGGATTGGCTAGTTGTTTTCCATAATCATGGTCAAAGTGGGTGTCCACTGCCATGCTATTGACCTCTGGGAAGAAAAAATGAAAATATGTTATAATATGACCTACTAGCGGAATAACTATGAAACTGAGCTCAGGGTGAATAGCAACGCTATTTGGTGACCACGTAATGACGTCATAATGTAAGTATGTATTGTGATGTCAGTTTCAAACGGAGTTATAAGTTTTGTAGAAATTGAAATGTTGAATTTCAATAATTTTAATGATATTTTGCAAACATTCGTGTCATATTATAAATAGAAAATAAAATTTGTGCTCATAAAAAAAAGAATTTATTAAAGATATTTATTAAGGATATTGAATGAGTGGTCATGAAATACTGAATTTATTGAAAGAGTCATCTATAAACAGATAAAAACAAGGCTGCGCCGAGTATTTATCTGTTTTAGATGAAGAGATTAAGGTTCATGTAAAGTGTTTGAGACCAAATTTTAAGGGCACTTCATTTGCCAAGAAAAAGCTGTATGTCCAGGTATATTATATACCAAAATGAAGCTATTTAAAAGCACAAGCAGTTGAGCAACATAAGACTGTCATAGCTATAGCGGTATGGTTAAAATATTGTAGAAAAGAGTCATTTTGTACAGAACAAGCAACTGCATGATGGTTGTATAAAATTGTCCCATATTTTAACAAAGTACAGTCTAAAGTTCTATCCAGGTAGTACTACAACCGTTGGTATGAAATTCGGGCCCAAAACGTAGTTATACAAGCAATTAATTTTGACTTATTTTTTAAACACATACGTCATATATGTCATCCTAATTTTGAAAACGTGTAGTCCTGTGTATGGTATGGTGTGTTATCACAACATAAATGGAAAAAAATAGTTTATATACCTGTAAGGTTGTTTAGCAATATATATATTTCTATTCCACAGAATGATGAATATATAGTTATTTATCACAGATCATTGAATAAAAAAAAACCGTAATTTGAATTGCAGAAAATAATTCACAATATTATGGTGTGATGTTGCACCATACCTAACTTCTATTTTGAAAACAGACCAAACCGGTTTGACATGTATGTGGACAAAATGAATGGAAATTGATTGTTTCAAAAGAGCCTTTTGGGACTGAGTTTTATATCAACGTTTGTAGTACTACCTGGCTAGTACTTTAGACTGTACTTTGTTTAAATATGGGGCAATTTTATCCAACCGTCATGCAGTTGCTTGTTCTGTACAAAATGACCCTTTTCCACAATGTTTTGGCCATACCGCTATAGCTATGGC
Organism: Fragum whitleyi; assembly: GCA_948146395.1. NCBI lineage: Eukaryota > Metazoa > Mollusca > Bivalvia > Cardiida > Cardiidae > Fragum > Fragum whitleyi. The sequence goes on from OX411544.1 coordinate 26,742,456, forward strand.
GGTCTTATGTTGCTTAACTGCTTGTGCTCAAGAATACCTTCATTTTGATATATGATATACCTGGACATACTGCTTTTTCTCGGCAACTGAAGTGAACCTTAATTAATTCTATGTTTTATGAGCACAAATTCTTTATTCTATTTATAATATGTTTCTGCTTTGGCAGGAGGTTATGACAAAGATCAGTCAGCACCTATGTGCAGTCTGATTTTAAACTCTATAACCCCGATTTTCATTTTTAAGCTAGAGGAGTCAAATAGGTGTTTGTTATTGGACAAAGGTGTTAAGCCCACAAAATAATTTTGAACCTTGAGCTGCGACCTTGACCTTGGCACTATCTAAATAATTCTTTCAAGTTGCACATTTACTCATAATAATCAAAATCCAACCTTAAAAATAGGAGTAAATGTCTGGACAAATTCAGACAAACACACCAGGGGTTCTATCAGAATCATCGCATTTCCATTAGACAGAGTGGGCTTTTAATAGAGGCTACGCTACAAATCATTGGCTCAGTGGCAAAGACTAGTTATTGCCTATAAAAAGTTACAACCGTTTTGCACTGAGCTATGAATATTCATTAAGATGGTGAAAAAATAGCAAATATTAAACATTATCCACATGAAATATTAAATTTTGACTGGAAAAAAAGGTGCATAAAACCTCTGTTGAATATTGAGAGTTTGGGCCTTTTTTTACAGAATTCAATAGTTTGTAAAATCTCATCAAAAATGGTTGATTTCAACCTCTGATAAGGGGTGTGGGATATTATTAGAGCAAGGGACTCTTAGCGGCTCTATTAGAATTTTTACAGTATGTACACTGACTTTTCATAGCGACAACTGTTTTTCTCACTGTTAAGAGTGGCAGGCTCATATTTAGGGAGTAAATTGGTCTTAAATTTTATATTATTTAGGTTAAAGTATTTAAGGTCACATCGTTTAGAGCACCTTTTATTATATGTTCTAGCAAGCCCATGATTCTGCTACTATCTCACATAAAAGTTGTAAATATTGCATAAAATTGTGGCACGGGGCAACTCTTTCAGTAGAAATGGCACAGGGCATACTATACATGAAATCAGAGAAAGTCACAAGTTTTCTGGGCCCGGTGGTACAAAAATTTTCTCAGGCTCAATTCAAAATTTTCTCAAATTTCAAATTGAGGTTAAAGCCGTAATTCTTTTTTATTACTCATTTAAATGTACAAACAGTTACGTAAAAGATGATATTAATAAGTTGTTATAAATAGCAACTTATTACTATTATCTTTTATTTTCATCTATTTATTTTAATTCAAAATTTGAGAAAATTGAGCCTGGGCCTGAGAAAGCTTTATAACCTTGGGCCCTGAACTAACACCTCCTGCATGGTTCAAGGTCAAATGTAAATTACTATAAGGATGAGTGTCTTTTTCACTGCGTTTATTGGGGTATAAAGTGCAATTGCCTTAGCACATGGCAAATAACGCCCATAGGGCTAATGATTAAGCCATGTGCTAAGGCAATTGCACTTTATACCCCAATAAACGCAGTGAAAAAGAGACACTCGTTCCTTACAATTGCAATCATCTAGATCGAAGAAACTATTAAAATACTCGGCCAAACATTAAAGCTTCAAGTCTACTTTCAGCGCGTATAAATTACACAATCTATTTTCAGATTGTGTATTGTCTATCTCGCTATCGAAGTGAAATGTCATATAGTATAACAAATGATACACAAATAAAAGACAACATTAAAATTCATAGAGGTATTTATGACAAAAAAGCTTGTTTCTGCCAAGTTAGTCTGTATTTTTTAACGAAAACGGTGTGGTCGGTCTTGGTTGTGAGGGTTGCTTGAAGGTCTTCGTTTAATCGCTGTTTACTAAGTTTAGGTCGGCTCAGAATCAGAACTGCCTGCTTGTAATCATAAATTCTTTCGAAAATATATCAATCCATAATAGATTGAATAGCAATGTTGTGTTGATGATCGGGAACTAGGTTAATTCGAGTTCCTACAATACAGGACTTGCAGATCGAATTTTGGGGGTTTCCCGAAAGACCTATTGCATTTTATACAGAAATAAAGTGCAATGGAATTCCCCACGTGATGCGATTTAAACCAATAAGAATTCTTTATTTTATTGGCTTGCAATTATTAACTATTCAAGAATTCCATGTGCTTACCCTGAACCAGAGAAGGCCTTACAGGTGAAAGTCAAAACAGCATAGCTAAATTTTATATACTGGTATGCATGAAGAAAAACTAAGAGGGTCTGTTTTATCATGAATATGAGACTCTTTAACTGGCGGTAGACAATATGAAACAGGAAAGGGAAAATCTTCTGCATGGAAAGATGTCTTATGTGAGGTTCATAAAGGTACATGTGGTGTCTTGGAAAAGCCCCGCTGTAGAATATCTTAAAGACAAGAACACTCTGTCTCATAAAAACATCAGTGACTGTGTGTGAAATCTATCTGTGTTAAACAACTGGTAACTTGTGTATGCGGCTAGCCTTTGATCTCGGTCAGCTGTTCCTGGATAGAGAATTGACTCGAGTACATCATAGCTCAGTACATGTACACTGGGGTAGAGTGATGGCATAAAATTAAGATTGGGAAAAATTTGGCTTTGTAAAATCTGTTCCTTTATTTGTTTAACTTTTATTCATACAGTAAGGTAAATACTTTTACATTTTATCATTGCTTTTCCTACTGATTGCGCAATGATTGACTGTGTTCTCAATATTCAGGTTTTAGAGTTTGAATTATTTGTCCAAACGCAGAAGCCAAAGCTAGAATCTGTGCGGGAATTTGCGAGATTGTCACAGGCACACCGACAATCTGAAGCTCTGTAACCAGGTTGAGCACCTTGATAAAATTTGAGAGTCACCATTTTAGACAGAAACATTCCGATTGCCTTCAGCAAAATGGAATTAAACCAGAAAAAGTGCCTGAGAGTCGGACGGATCCAGTCCCAAAAGACGTCAGTCCTTGTCAAAATTTGATGGACATGTCCCAGGCCTTTTTTTACGCTGATTTTGGGGCCGAAATTCAGTAATTTAATTTATAATTGATGAAAAAAGGTTACTTCAGTTTGATAAAAAAAAATGATAAATACAATTTGGGATTTTCAATTACAAAAAAAATTAATAATTTAATAACTTATTAGTACTTGTACATACATCATTAATTATGTACAGTCAGTTGTAAAAAATGTGCTTTGTATCCAAATGAAAATATTCCAATTTTATTTGCTTTACAATTTTTGTGTCTCCCTAAATGAACAAATTTCCCCAAATACTGAACTTGGGTGGACATAATGACCCCCTAAATAAAAAAGTAAAGGGAAAACCCTGCCATCATGATGGAAAAAGATTTCTACAATTTATTTAAGCCAAAATAATCATCTAAATGAGCTTACATGCCTTGATCATTGATCATAGTTAAAAACACACAAAAGTCATGACTTTTGATTGATATTTTACTATGTGATATGAAAATTCCCCTCTCAGTGAATTTTTCCCCTTCAAAAAGGACCCGCCACCTTTCCCCTTAACCTTAGAAAAAGGCCCGTGTCCGTTGGACAAATCAATTTCAGGAAGTCTGCCTTTCCTACTCTGGACATCTTTCAATCAGGAAAGGATTGTTTATTGTAAATGGTGGGCCAACAGAAACATATAGATTGATATTTTTATACATTGATCACAAAAGCTCACTGTGAGCGCTGCCACAGTTGAGCTAAAGTAGCCAAGGGGCCGAATACCAGAAATACCAGAAATACATTGCTAGACCTTACTATAAAATGAATTAATATCATTTGTTTTTGGTGGCACTGGGAAATTAATGTTATAGTTTTAACTTTTAATAACTATAACTCTTTCAAAAGACAAATTCAATTTGAATTCAAATTTCTAGTTATTTCTTAACAGTAATATTGACCTAGATAAAACAAAATGAAACCGAAAGTAGAACTCGGGTTCTTGAAAATAAACAACCATAAAATGGTGCAAGTAAGCTATTCTCGACTACCGTACACCTCTGTTAAATAGCTAAATATTTCAAGGACATTTCGAATGTACATGAGCATTGTAAATGGTAGGCCTGTGTAAACAGACAGTACAGCGCGCCGTATCTCAATATTTGCAAATATTCCCAATAACGCTAAAATACCGAAAAACTGGGTTTATAAGTCTGATTTACCTTCCAAGCCTTCTTAATGACATTAACCGATTCAAAATTAAACATGCAGACTTGTTCATGATAAATATCAAAATGGCGGATAAAGCTATGCGACCGCGAACTATGGTAGCTTGTGGAAAACATAACCCCGTTCATGACTTTCCTCTTCCTTTGTTGGGGATCCCCCGCCATTACAAAATTCGATCACAAATCCAAAATCAAATGGATTTTTATCCCAAAATTCATTTAAAAAAATTATAAAAAATATTTTATCTTCAAAATAATGAGGATTGCATTTGATTATTAACAAAATCATCTAAAATGCTCTTTCATTTGCATAAATGTATCCAAAAAATTTTAAGCATAGCGACTATAATATTCTATTTTTAGGTACAGCCGATTAGAAATTACGTCATCAAATGTTCGGTGTTCAAAATGAACTATGTATACATTGGATTTTTTTTTGAAGATTTGCAATTATGTTATAGGCCTAAATACAATAAGTTCTTTGTAGCAATATTAAACTTAAAAAAAAAATAGACGAAAAAAGCTTAAAACTTCTCCCTGAACTAAAATAGTCAAACCCTCAAAAAGTTTTACCTACGCACGTGACATCTGTCAACCAATGAAATAAATAAACCTATCGTAAACGTATACGCTACGGAGGTGCATAAGTTACTCACAAAGTTTTTCAACATTTTGTAAGTAAATTGAAGCCTTTGACTTTTAAATCCTTCTTTTTGAATTTATTGTTTCGCTTTAGAGTGTTAAAGAGCTTTCGTTTTGTTGAAAAAATCTAAACAGGCTTACAGTCAACTCGGTTAACTCGTGTCTATTTTGGCCAACTCGTTCCCCTCATTCCTAAATCGATTACTGTAATGTTTAGCATCACTGGCCGTAGACCAGCGAGCTATTATTATGGCGGAGTGTCCGTGTAGTCGTCCCTTATTGCGTATTTTTTCCCTTAAACTACAGTATTCTCCCGAACCATTGGGTGGATTTTAATAAAACTTGGTAGAAATGATCACATGGGAATGTGCCACTTATTTTTTTAAAATATATATGATAATATAGACAAGGGGTCAAACTCCATTTTGGGGCGAAATCCACGGTGCCGGGTCAAAAAGGCCCAGTGACAGAAAGGCCCAGGTCAGAAAGGCCGGCGTCAAAAAGGCCCACTATCAGAGTTTACCAAAAAGGCCCAATCCAAAAAGGCCCACTCCTGAATGTAACAAATACGATGCTGTCCGGTGATCTTGCGCACTTAAGCAATGCAAACTCCGATAATACAGTGGTAAGGCTTACAAGGGTATTATGGCTGTTTGATGTGTTAGAATGTTCTATTTAGAATTCGTTGATGTGAAAGTTTAATAGAACTTCAGTTAGAACTGACCAGGATTCCATTGTGTAAACATATATGTTATATTTGCCTAATTCCGTGGGTATTTCTAAAAATAGCCCCAGACAACTGTGATGATGTCATTAAAACAAAAGATTTTGGAGCTTGAAAATAACTTGCTCATTTTGTGTTTGTTTTGACACAGTCTACTTATGTGTGACTTCCTTGCTTTAGGAATAATTGAATATTTTGTCTAGTAACTATGCATAAGTTCCAGGGTTTTACCAAGATTTTCGAAATTAGGGGTCCCAGGGACTCAACCTTGAAAATATCAGGGGTCCCTGTCCTTATTTCAGGGGTCCCAACGAGACAAGTTGAGAAATTTTAATTTCAAACAATGGAACATTGTGATGAGTGATATAAAAAGTAATTGTATCATTTCCACAAATTCAATATTTCCATATTTCCGTTTATACATCAGTTAGACTGCTTGTCCTAATCTCTTTAGGACTTTAGAATATAGCATATCACTTTGTTCAAGTGTGATTTTACATTTTTGTAATGGTTCAGTTGATTTAGATATTATGAGTAATAACAAAACATCACTCAGTGATCGGATGTAGGAACGATACAATGTCGCAAAACATACAGTTATTTTCATTAGACAACGTAACCAGTGGTTGATTTTTTTCAGTCTGAATTAAGTGTTATTTTTGGATGTTGTGGTGTTTTGCATACTGGTCGAGGACCAGAGCTCATTTCGGGGGGAAACATCGCTACACCCGAACGTCAGCTTATTAACTTAGTTAGATGACTAAATTGCTCACTTAAACACAAAATACCTTTTACGTAAGGGTATACGGCGGTCTCAGTAAGCGACATATCAATTTTGTGTACAAGGAAGATTGACGAACAATCCGAATGAATTAAAAGGCCCGATTCGATTTTTCAGTCGAACAAAAATCTATCAAAAATCTATCCTTTTAAATAAGTTTACTAAAGCTCTTTAATGGTTCAGAAACAATTCTTGTGGGGTTTTTTTGTTGTAACATCATAAAACAAAGTTATAGTTACTAAAAGCCTTTAAAATAATAGAATACGATCTCAAATTGCCTTAGTACAAACAAGACCGTTCTCGGACCGAGATGACCATGATAACCTGAACATTCCGTCCTCAAAAAGACAAAACAAGCGTACCGGTGTCATAAACGATATCCCTTCGATAAAATTGTGCATGTTTGATTTTTTTCCCTGATAAAGATTCATTTGCGTATTTTAAACTGTTTCCAAGTGATTTAGAGCCCTTTACCTGAAATTATTTTTGTGCGTCCCATGGACGCGAGTTGCAAATAAACATGCGTACAGACTGAATTTTATGCGTATATGGACGCAGAAATCTGCGTCCCGTAAAACCCTGCATAACATATGAAAAACTCGGTTTTCCTTTATCTGTGGCCTGTCAAGAAAGTAGGTTAAATTAAGAACAATACTGGGATAACATCTAAGGAAATTGGATGCTACACATGCACAGTATGTCTTAAGCCTCATAATTAAACTTGAACTTAAAAAAAAACGTAAATTAATACTCAAATCCATTCATTTTAGAAAACTACCATTTTTAAATTCAGAAATTTCAAAAATTTTAGACAACAGATCGATTATGTTGAATTTTGATGAACCAATCTCATTTTTCAACGCAAATTCGATCAAAACATATGAATAATCCTTTCTCAGAATAAACTGTGAAGGAATTTAATGTTTCCTATCTTCGTTCAACATTTTTTTAATAGCCACGGAGAAAAGACAACCCACGGCTTTAGGCATATCAACCATACCACCATGTTTTTTCTCTGCATACAACTGTCCGGTGAACTTGCGCAGTCAGAAAATATGACGTCAGTCTACTAAAGATTTAAGGTATGGTGAGCAGTTAAAGCCATAAATGTAAATAACATCTTTTAACAAATAAAACAAAAAATTTTATCAGGTAATAAACTTTTAGGTAACACATTACAACTTTAAATAAACATGTTTACAATGAAAGGGATGTTATGTCTATTGTGTACTACAACAAATTGGGCATTTAGAATCATCATTTTCAGCTAATTTTCTTTTTCTATTAAAAAAAAATGGCATTTATTGGCTTCCATAGATTAAAAAATCAGCGTGCGCCACCTGGGGAATTTCCTTTCATGATTTTGACAATGGCGGGAAATTGAAGTGTAAACATGTCGGCTGCTCAGGCCTGTATAAAACCTACAGATATCGAGTTAAATGGGATTTTCGCGACTTGGATTTTTTTATTAAAGGTAGTTTTATATATTTTCTTCGTAGTTGGACTAAATCACTCGCTAATAAAGACAGACGAATTCGAAAAACGAGCGTTCAAGGAAAAGTAGGTCAGTGGGCAGACTTCATGAATATTTAATGAGGATGACGTCACGCACAAACAAAAATAACACCAGGTATTTTTATGCCCCCGTATCGAGAGATCGGGGGCATATTGTTTTACTCGTGTCCGTCTGTCTGTCTGTCCGTCCGTCCGTCTGTCCGAAAACTTAACCCGAAAAACTTAACCTTGCCAATATCTTCAAGCCTATTCAAGATACAAAGCTAATATTTGGCATGATGATAGATCTCAATGATCCGCATCCGCTGGTACCAAAGTCAAGGTCATGTGACAAGGTCAAGGTCATCTGGCAAGGTCAAACTCTGAAAAAAAATGCCGTTCCGGGGGCATTCGTGTTTCACAAACACATCTTGTTTATCATTCAACTTACCTTATAATTATCCTGGAAAGAAAATTTTAGAAAAGTTGTCGGGAAACTATGAATGTTTACTATCAAACGAACTTCCGGAACAGGAAACAATCGGACTGCGCAAGATTACCGGACGCGCAAGATGACCGGACACGACAGTATGCCCACAAATACTGACCTGCAATGCTTCAAATACCTGATCGATTTAGATATGTGTTGATAAATATTACATTTGTTAGCTCCACTGGCTGAAAGCCACTGGGGCTATTGTCATTGTGTTGTGTCCGTCATGCGTCCGTCCGTCCGTGCGTCCGTCCGGTCGTAAACTTTTCTTTAAAAATCTTCTCCTCAGAAACTACTGGATGGATTTCAACCAAACTTCACAGGAATGATCCTTGGGTGACCCTCTTTCAAAGTTGTTCAAGAAATTTTGATCCAATGAAAAACATGGATTTAATGGGCGTGGCTTATTTCCAAATATGGTAAAAAGTGAGTTTTCTCAGATTCTAATCAATGGATATCAACCAAATTTCACTTGAATGATCCTTGAGTGACCCTTTATCAGTCTACAAAAAATCATTGTGATTGGATGAAAAATATGTATTTTATGGGCGGAGGTCATTTCTCTATCTGTTATATAGTTGAAACTTTGAAAATCATTTTCAACATCAGTAGAACCCCAAATATCTAAAAATCTAGTCAAAACATTTATTTGCTTTTACAAGAATTTCAAGCCTGTGAAGCGACTCAAGCCATTCATGGCTTTCTAGTTTTTAAATCATTTTGAATAATTTGAATATAAAAACATCCCAATGGTTATCCTTTTGGTTTCACTATGGACAGAGATAATTCTACAAATGTCAATCATGAAATAACGGTTAAGTATTAATCTGTCAGGTACATGTATTATCATCTATGAAATGATGTTTATCAAGTGTGTGGAGTAGGAATGATGGTACAAAGCAGAAGACATGTAATATATATATATACACAGTAATTTATTTAAAGAATATCTCCCAGGCTCTGTCATCTGTTTTTCTGTTTCATTTCAAGCAATAACCAAAAGATGACTCTCTATGACATCACATTTTAACCGGAATGATAACCCTCTTTTATTCAATTCTGAAAGTGGGCCTTTTTGGTCATTTTTCATAGTGGGCCTTTTTGGACTTGGCCTTTTTGACCCGGGCCTTTTTGTCACTGGGCCTTTTTGTACAGTGGGCCTTTTTGTCATTGGGCCTTTTTGATCCTAAACCGAAATCCACCTGGCTCGAATTGAGAGTTGATTTCTAAGTCATTTTTCACACAATCTGAATGCACAATACATCATTTCATAGCTAAATGGATAAGCTACCATTGAATACTTAAATCTATGACCAAACACACTTCATTTGCAAAATCCAAACTAAAATGTCACGCGAATCAATGTCAATTTAGCGGCTAGGACAAATATCTGCACAAAATATTACCGGGATAATTGTTTATAAAAGACCCCACAATCATTGGTTTTTACTCCAGTTTCAGGTCATTATTGTACAGATAACTAATTAAAACAATGATTTTACTTGTTCTGTTTTTTATATTGCCAGTTTTTAGAATAAAAAAATAAATACTGAGGCCAAGGGTCCGTCTCTTTTCTGTGACGAAAGTTTTCATTGGCTACCTAAAATCAGTGAAGATGGTTTCCGAAATCGTCAAAATATTTCTTACCGAAGCAGGTGTCCAACAATTCAAATAAATATTCAAAATTGTTAGAATGGAAAAAGGTAAAAATAGAAATGAATTAGACAAAATGAAATTAATTTTTAAGGGTTCGCCGCAGATATAAATGGAGACCATTTGTATTTTTGGCCAAAATTTGATATGCAAAACTAAGGCTTTTTTTAATGCATAGTCAGCTGAATGTGTTATAAAAGGTATTAGAAAGGGAGAATTTATGTGTTTTGGGAAGAAATACTTGCAAAAAATGTTTTTTATGGTGTAGATAGAGTTCCACATTGCACTTTCACATTTGCATCGAGTTGAAAAATGTACTGATGCATTTGGGACAAAAACTTCAACATCAACTTGAATATCTAGAGTACAATCAACGAGGCTTAGTTTTGGCTGAAATGGGAAAAGATATTTCGGCATTCAAACACACGTTTTCATTTTCAAGGAAACATGGCAGCCTTTTTTCACAAAAACAAAACATGTAAACAAAGATGATTTGACCGAATAAAACGATCATATTACTTGAAATAAGAAGGTACCCCTCAAATTTCATTCTTGGGCATTTATAATCCATATCTGAAAATAAATTTACCTCGATTTCTCCTTGGAAATCTTTGTTAATGTTCTGTCTTTAGCTCCACTGGCAGAAAGCCACTGGGGCTATTGTCATGGCGTTGTGTCCGTTGTGCGTCCGTCCGTCCGTCCGTATGTGCATCCAAAGGAGTACCAACAACATAGGGTTTGTGCTATTGTTACAAATTGTCACCTTGTTAGACTTAAATTAGTGAGTGCTTTATCCTTAAGGTCAAATGCACAAACTATAATATTTCTTTATTCCACAATTTGATTTCTGTTTGATGTTGAAAACTATTTCTCCTTCATAAATAGAGGTACTACATTGGATTACCCTTGCAGCACCAATCTATTTCATCTTGTCTGCCACCAATGGTGGGTTAACCTATGTGGAATAGCAGCTGGGTGCTTGGAAAGGATACATGTAATATAGTGCTTGTGTGAGAAATAATAGGAATACAATGTAAGGTTCTCCAGCCTCTGTCATATGAATGAAATGAAAGTTAGAAGCAGCTTTAAACCCAATTTAATTAAATCCTTCGTCATTTGAATAAAAAAATTAATGATCTTGATTTTTTGCAGAAAATGGGTACCAGAGTGTATTTAGGACACTTGCCTTACCATGCAAGAGAGAAGGATGTGGAGAAATTTTTCAAAGGCTATGGACGACTCCGAGACATCATGCTGAAAAATGGATATGGATTTGTGGTAAGTTCTCTAACCTCAAATTGCATGGGGGTTTGACCTTTAACCCTTGTCATGCTGAATAAATTTTAGCTAAAAATTTCATCAAAATCAAAGGGCAAAAAGCACTGAAAGTCCAAACTTTAGCTCAATTTTTATTTGAAAAACTAAATCTATTGACAATTCTGGTCCAAAAGTGAGAAACAGGTTGTGTAGACTAACATCAGGCTGCACATATGTGCAGGCTGATGTTTGTCTATAGCTCCTGCCAAAGCAGGAATATTCCGGGTTCAGCATGACAAGAGTTAATGTCTGTGAGTAATGCCATCCATGGCTTATGAAACCAAATAGTCCAATTTCAAAGGAAAAATCTGAATTTTTTTATTGGAGAGAAAATTGTAGAAAAAGGGGTTCAGGGTTTGTGTTTGATCATTATACCAGGAATATGACCAAAAACTTAGTATAATTATTATACGTCCGTTGTGCGTCCGGTTGTAAACTTTATCTTTAAGAATCTTCTCCTCAGAAACTACTGGATGACTTTCAATCAAACTATATAGGAAATATCTTTGGTTGACCATCTTTCAAAGTTGTTCAAGAATTTGGATCCAATGAAAAATAAGGCTTTAATGGGCGTGGCTAATTTCCATACATTGTTATGTGTGAGTTTTCTCAAAATCTAATTTGGATTTGAACCAAATTTCACTAGAGTGTTCCTAAAGTGAAACTTTATCAGTCTACCCCCTTGAAACCCTGATTTTGTATCTGTTACAGGAGTTTGAAGACTACAGAGACGCTGATGATGCTGTGTATGAATTAAACGGTAAAGATCTGTGTGGTGACAGGTATGTGACATCTTTCTTGACCCATTTCCAGATAATGAATTTGTATAGTGTTAAAATTTTCAGAATTTGTTGTTTAGAATTTAAAGAAATATGTCTTGAGATATTGAAAAAAAGACCTTGCTTGAAATTAATTACCATACTTCTTAATTTCCCACAACATTTTCCAAATCTTTTGTCTTTAGAGGCACTTAGGTGTTACAAATTACCAAATATTTAAGAAATAAATGTATGTGTTATGAGATGCAAAGTGCTGTCATAGCACAGTGGTAGAGTGTTGGACTATCAAAAGGTCCTGGGTTTAATTTCTAATGCAGGCACTAATTCTCTCTGACTATTTGTCTTCCACCAATGATCATTGTAGACCTATGTGGGATAGCAGCTGGAGGTTAGGGAAGGATGTAATCATAGTACTGGTGTGAGAAATACTAGGGATTGAGGTACTCCAGCTGCTTGGATTTAACTGAAAGATTTTTTAACAAACAAACTTGTCAAGCGATAAAGAATTCCAAAACATTCACAAATGTTAGTGTATCCTGAACACAGGGTTGCATAACATCAAAATAAAAAAAAATGATTTGGAAAAAAATTAATGTGTTTTAGCGATAAGCTTGTTTTCCATTTTTAGTATTCATATTTATATTTATTATAGAGGGGGGTATATTGGTTTCACCATGTCTGACTGTCTGTCCATCCATCCATCCGTCCGTCCGTAGACCTTTTCGTTTCCGGACTCTAACTCAACAACTAAATGACCTACAATCATGAAACTTTATACAAATGTTCCTTATGACCCAATGAAGTGCCCTATTGTTTTTGGGTCATATAGGTCAAAGGTCAAGGTCACAGTCAGCCTTTGTTCAATTTTCGTTTCCGGACTCTAACTCAAGAACCAAGTGGCCTACAATCATGAAACTTTATACAAATGTTCCTTATGACCCAAGGAAGTGCCCTATTGTTCTGGGGTTACATAGGTCAAAGGTCAAGGTCACAGTAAATTTTTGTTCAATTTTCGTTTCCGGATTAGAGAACCAAGTGACCTACATGCATGAAACTTTATGCAAATGTTGCTTATTAGTCCCCTACCAGTGTTCACACCGGAGGGGACTATAGGTTTGCCCTCCGTCTGTCCGTCCGTCCGTCCGTCTGTCCGTCCGTCCGTCTGTCCGCTCAAATCTGGATCCCGCGATAACTTAATAACTAAGCAAGCGTTTTTGATGAAAGTTGGTATATGACTAGATGGCAATGTGTAGTATATGCACATCATTTTGTTTTTGTTTTTCGACTTAAATTGAGGTTGCTATGGTTACAGAAATAGTGAAAATATGGCCAAAAATGGGATCCTGCGATAAGATAATTACTAAGTAAGCTAGTTTGATGAGACTTGGTATATGACTATATGGCAATGTGTAGATTATGCACATCATTTTATTTTTGTTTTTAGACTAAAATTGTTGTTGCTATGGTTACGGAAATAGTGAAAATATGGCAAAAAATATTGGATCCTGCGATAAGTTAATAAGTAAGCAAGCTAATTTGATGAGACTTGGTATATGACTAGATGGCAATGTGTAGATTATGCACATCATTTTATCTTTGTTCTTTGACAAAAAGTGTGGTTGCTATGGTAACGAAAATAGTGAAAATATGGCAAAAAATGGATCCTGCAATAACTTAACAACTAAGCAAGCTAACTTGATGAAACCTGTTTTAAAATGTAAAAAAATTTATAAGCCATGTTAGTCAGGGTGGTGATGCAGCAGTATTAATCACCTCCAGTGAAAGTTCTCATTTCTTACCAACAAGACTGAAGAAAAACATCTTGGATCAGACAAGGTAACTGTTATTGATACTATTTCTTGCATCTGTCTATTGCTTCCATGAATTGTATAGTGGGCACAGCAGAGACAACAACTCATGTAAGTCTTGTTTAACCCTTTAACAAGACCTGGTTTTGACGTCCCTGATAGAATTGGCGTGGGAAAACATTGAGACAAACAAAGCCGGTAGGGGACTTATGCCCATGTCCAACATGGCTCTTGTGATCCAAGGAAGTGCCCTATTGTTTTGGGGTCATATAGGTCAAAGGTCAAGGTCACAGTCAATTTTTGTTTAATTTTCATTTCTGGACTCTTAACTCAAAAACCAAGCGACCTAGAACCATGAAACTTCATGCAAATGCTACATATGACCTCAATATTAGTTACAAACACATCCTGCACTAATAGCACTTACATTTTGACAAAGCGCTTGTGGGGGGTATTAGTCCGCTATGCGACAGTTCTTGTTGATACTAATTGACTGTAAATACAGGGATATAGAATTAAGTTAAAAATCCATTTCTGCTTAGATTGACATAATTAGATACATACATGTATAGGTTATTATATTAATTTACAAAAAATTTATTTCAGAATAAGTGTAGAGCATGCTAGAGGTGTCCCGAGAGGTGGAGACAGACATCAGTCAGATTACGACAGATATCCACCTAGAAGAGGATATGGTGGAGGTGGTGGTAGAAGAGGTGGCGGAGGGGGTCGGGACAAGTAAGTATAAAAATCTTATTTCTGACTAAAAACAGAAATTGTTGATACCTCAATTGATTATTACTATAACTAACAGAATGATAATGGAGGATCAATGCAAGGCTGTTGCAATAGAAACTTACAACTGCCGTGCATTATTCCCTCTTCTTCCCCGCCTAGAAGAGCATGTATGTATTAAAAGAGGATAAGAGGAGGATTTCAGAATGCATTCCTAAAATTTCAATTTTATCAATAAATGTCTTCCTAAAAGTGTCAAAGATGACAGGGTACAAGGCAGTCTGTGTATAGTATAAGGGACATTTTCATTTGACCTTCAAATAGAGGAAATGTTGCAGTGACATCTCAAGTTGAACTAATAGAAGGTACATGTAGATATCTTTGAAATTATTTTTTGATACCCAACAAAGACAGATTAAAAAAGTAAGGGGGAAGAATTAAGAACAGGTTATAAAAACTTTTCTCACTCTCAGTTCAAAATGTTCTCAAATTTCAATTATAGATTAAAGCCGTAAATCTGTTATAATACTTGTTTTAATGTTTTAACATAAAAGATAATATTAATAAATTGTTACAATTAACAAGTTATCTTTAATTTTCATACATTAATTTGAATCAAAAATCTGAGAAATTCTCAGTTGAGGACCCTGGGCCGGTGGGCCCTGATCTGCACAGTCTGACTATGATCATTACTTTTCTTACTCCATAGGCCTCTTTGCAATCAAGGCCTACGTTCAGGAGGACAAAGCAGTGCAAACTGTTTGCAAATTATATCCCACTTTGCATGTGCGCCTGCATGCAAAGTGGGATATGATTTTCAAACAGTCTGCACCATTTCATCATCCTGAATGCAAGGCTTGACACATTTATATAATTTTCTACTATACTGAAGCTTATATAAACATCAAACTCCATATTCAATGTTCATAAAAGCTTAGTTTCCTAATTTGTTTAAGTAATTTATAAAGAGATTAAACCAAACTTTATCCACAGAAATGTTTGTGACTGATTTAATCCAGATGACTGAACCAGCACTGAGTTCTGAATGACAAAACAGTGCAAACTGTTTACAAATTACACACTGTTTTGCATGTAAGATTGTAAGTGCATGTGCAAAATGGGGTATAATTGGAAAACTGTTTGGACTGTTTTGTCAAATGTGAAAGCAGGGCTGGTTGATTTATCTATTCAAAGATATTGACAATTTTTTGCTTTGCTCTGTTTACAGGTATGGTCCCCCTACTAGAACAGAAAATCGTGTGATTGTGGAAAACTTGTCGTCTAGAGTAAGCTGGCAGGTAGGCAGATAGAGAATACAATCATTTAAACCTCATTAATCAATGTTTTACTGATTAAGGTTGTATATTCATGTTATAAAACAAGACAAGCTAGTACCCACGTCCCAGTGATTTTGAACTTATTTTTGATGATGCATACTAGAATTAGTAGCCAGAAAGCTGTAATTTTGAAAGCATGTTTGCGTTACGAACAGAAATAACAATGGTTAAAAAATTAAAGATCCCTTTCTGTTGTATCTTATTGTCTTAACAAGAGCCTGAAATATTTTAGTCTTGTATCTTCAAAAATTTGAACTAAAATCTAATGGGTAATGTGTGTCAAATTAAAAATTGATAGGATATTTTTATGCAAAGTATTTCTAAGTAGGTACACATTTATTGAAATTATAAATAAATAAGATAAATAAAAGAATATTGTATTTAAACTGTATGAATTCTGAACCTTTTCTAATGCATTAGTGTCTTGTCTCCAGTTCAATAGAGCTTGATCAGACATTTGGGGCAAGCCAGAATGAACCAAGAGGTCAAAAACCTAAGATGGATGCTCTCTTACTCACAAGGGTCCTCCCCCCATGTTGTGTAACTCCCTGACTCCTCACGCATTTGGCAGAGGTTCCAACTACCCACTCTTGGTGTCAAGGCAGGGCAGCTTTCCATGGCGAAAACCATCATCCACCTGGCTGTAGAATACAACATCTATACAATTTACTACCAGGTCTACAAATAAGCCATGAAACAACTAAATGATAAAATAATCTAATCATTTAATTGTCAGATTGATATGTCAATGGTTGAGGTAGTGGGCCTGTTATAGTTTGGCAACATTTAGGAACTCATGATCTTTCACAATGTTAACTAAGGTTTCTTAATGAAATCATCAGGAAAACTTGATTAATACCCTTAAAGTTCATAATTTCCTGAAGACTGCTAAATTATTACCAATCCACTACCTTAAAGCTAATTTATTTGTTGATCTGGTAATAAATTGGTGAAAGTATTTGATTTACCTGTATTGGTGATCAAGTTTTTTGTTTGATCCATAGTATCAAACTCAAAATTAAACTAAAATAAAAATATTTCATAAAAAGGAAAAAGAAAATGTATCTGTGGATTACAAACAATTCTCATGATAGAAATTGATCAAAACATTCCTTAAGGCAGGTATGTTTCCTAAATAATTTATTCAGACCAATTTGAGAAAAAAGATTACTTGAAAAATGCTTATCATAAAAGTTTAACATGTTGCAACAAAAAGGACTTGCAAGAGAGAATTATTCAAATTTCTGTTCAGGTTTTGACATCTGTGTCTTTAGAACTCCTACTTATTTTAAGAAATAGAAAAATTTGTGTGCCATTAGGAACAAAGCTGCCTTAAGATGACGCTATTATTATCTGAATTACATTAGAAACATAGGAACCAAATTCAGCTAAAACAAAATAAGTTGCATGAAGTCTGACAGACGAATGACACAATCATGTACTTCTTGAAGTACAGACAAACTGTTTGACATAATCCACTGCGCCCCCAAGATGTCCAAGTCTGGTCAGATAGGGTCATACTGGCTGTTCCTTGGTGTTAGAGGAGCCATGGACAATAGGGCCCCCCTAGAGGAGTGCTATAGATTCAGTCATCCCACACAACATCATGTCTCCAATATAGGAAGCTTTTTTCAGGCCTAAACAAGTCAAATATGAATTAGAGGTAATCATCAAAATTGACATCTTTCTTTCAGTTTGAACTTATCTTTGTTACATTATATAATTTATGAAGCCTTTAAATTAATAAAGGTATTCATATATTCAATAATCAGATCATTTTTCATTCATATTTGAATTTAAAGAAATACAATATAATTGTTCCTCTAAAAGGATGCTTTATGGTTTCATATTATTGTGTCTTCAAAAAGTTGTATGTTAAATAGTTGATAAAATAAATCTGATGAGGGATTCTTATTATACACCCAAAACTATTTTTGGGGGTATATAGGAGTAAGCTTGTCAGGTGGTCCGACCGTCTATAACTTTTTTGTGTCTGCTCAATTTCTCAGCAGGGTCCAAAGAATCCACTCGTCCGCTCGTATTTAGGAGTAAGGAATTATGGTAAAACGAATAAAAGACTGAAAGGGGGCTCAAAACAAGTTTAATGATGATAGAAGTTTGCAGCAACTCGAACTGTAGACAGTCATGTACTTTGATCTCTAAAAATAAACTTCCGGTTTTGGCAAGATATAACCCAGTACCCGAACATCATAAATGTTTATCTATCCCAAAAACATGGAAATTATCGAGAACTCAAAGGTTTTTCACGTGCTCTGTTTTCTTCTTTGGTCCTATATAGACACGATCATCGAAATGAGCATGAAAAATCCATAATATCGTATGTTAAAAAATTGTTTATTTCCCTCGTCCAAATCTTTTTACCGGTATTTAAACTCCGAAAATTTCAGTTATTTTGACGTCATAAATTTTGTCTTTTTGTTTCGTCTGCACTCTTAAATGACATCTTCAGATAAAAGTAAGTTTTTTAAAAGATCATAGGCCAATCGTAGGGCGAGTGACATTCAAAGCAGGGTGAGTAACTTTTTCAAGTGACTTGCCCTGCAGGACGAGTGCCTTTTTCTGAATTCTTTGGACCCTGCTCAGCTTCACAGGAATAATCAGTATGAAGCCAAGATATGCAAGTCCTATTTTAGTTACAGTCTATTGACTTTTGACAAAGTAACAGACCTTTAATGGAAAAGGGCATTTCATTATGGAAAGCCTTTGTTGGCGGCTATTAGTTTGCTTTACGACGGTCTAGTTTAAAAGATACCTTTTACGCCACCAAATATTTTGGCAATGGCACTCTTGTCTGAAAAATACATAACTGAACATCACAAAGAAATATAGATTTAAACAATTTGCATTCCTGGGTGGAAGGGGAAATGGTGTTGGTATCATTAAAAAAAAAGAGCTGTAAATAAGGCTAGCTATTCATCTTCATTTAGGTAGTGAACATGTTACAGTTCTGCAACATTTCAGAACTCATGATCTTTCACAAAGTTAACAGAGGTTTCCAAATGAAATCTAAAGGAAACCTCCGTGAACACTTTTGAAATGTTGCTGAACTTTTACGGGACCACTTCCTTAAAACCCGAGTAACAATTATGTGCTAATAGGTTTAACTCCTGCCTATATACTTTCCTGTACCTCAAATCAAAATATATTTCCTACCAATAATTGAATAATTCTCTGGTAGGGTTAGGAAATGGGTCAATCTATCATTTTCTTCAGATTAGTTACATAGGCATAAAATGTATGAGAGCCGCGGCAATAGCGCAGTTGGTAGCGCACCAGACTTCTAATCCGGGGGTCTATATTCGCACAGGTTCGATCCCCAGCCGCGGCACTTATCCTTTCCGACATTTGTCTTCCACCAATGGGTAGATAATCGTAAACCTATGTGGAATAGCAACTGGAGGCTAGGAAAGGGATGTGGTGGTAGTACTGGTTTGAGAAATACTAGGAATCCATCGCTAGGTGCTCCAGTTGTCGCGATATAACTGAAAGATTGTTGAAAGCAACGTGAAACCCCAATTCAAATCAAATCAAATAAAATGTATGAGGCAACTGGCTTGTTAGTATGAAGTTATTTTGTATGAAAAGGAAGATGCGTCTAATTGATTCCCTAAGGGAAATCTGCTTATAGGTCTCAGTGACCCCCTACACCCCCAAAAAACGTCCAAATAAGAAAAGAGTTAATCATATAAATATAAATTTATAATTGAATCTCAATAAGCTTACAAAAATATTACTTTTGGTTAAGTTAAGTTATGAGAGTAGAATTGATGGAAAGGAAAGAAGAAAAGTTGATAGGAAAAAAAAAGATAAAATGGAACTTGTAGCTTAATTCTTTTTATACAATTTGCCAAGTCTGTCATGTCATCTCTTAATTCACTAGACACAGTTTTTTTTTTTTTGTTCACAAATTTTAAGAACTGAAGGGATTATGAAACAACTTAGTGTTAAAGTAATCTTGAGCAAGGTTATATATGTTTTAAGGGGCTAGTTATGTTCTTGATATACCTGAAATGCTGCTTTTATGTGAGTCTGGTGTCTAGTTGTAGTTCATACTTAATTGGATAAAAAAAAAAAAGAAATTTGATGAATTGGTTTGTAGTATACTTTGTACAATCTTTGTCGGGGAAAAGAAATACCTGAAATTTAGGTGTTTTGGAGCATCTCAAACAGGGAATTCTAAGATTTGAAATATACATGTAACAAGCTCATTATTTTTAAGGTAATGAATGGATAATAGATTCAAGTTTGTAAGTTTGTGGTCTGCAATATTGCTGTGTGTTATATGAAGATATAGTTTAGAATAAATTGTCATTGACAATCATCCCACAAAATTCATTCTAAAATTACTTGTTGTTTTTCATTCCATTCATATTTTGCAAATTGTTTAACTCCTTCGGAATAGATCAAAATATCTTACATTGTGTTAATTAATTTGAAAATTTGTTAAGAACATTTCGACTTGTCTGGCTTACAATTATTAAATAGAAAGGAGATAGTGTAGGCTGAAATAAGGCTGCATGTTTGTACGGGCTGATATAAGTCTATACAGTCTGAAAAATGTTAACAGCATGAGATGGGTAAATATTTCAGCAATACTTGCATGAATCTTTTAAATATTGTTGGTTTTCATTGGCATTATCTTGCCAAGATAATTCAAATGAGCAATTGCTATATAGGATTTTGTTAAGGAAAAAAGATTTTGGCTGGCTTAACACTCCGTACCTGTATTTTTGTATAATCACCAATATCATGTGATAGCAAACGTCTCAAAATGACTACATATAAACAAACCTTATTTATACTATGTATTCAGGACTTGAAAGACTATATGAGACAGGCCGGTGAAGTCACCTATGCTGATGCCCATAAGGAACACAAGAACGAAGGGTAAGTCTTTTAAAGTGCTAATTCAAAGAGTGAGTGCAACACTTGTCGGTGCCTATAAATGCCCTCCTTGAGAGAAATAACAAAGGGTCAATATAAGATATTTTTAGATTTTTGAGGGTCAAAACCCTGGTTTACAGGTCGAACACAAGCCCTGAATATGTCTATTTTATGTTCATGAAAGGAAAGATTTACTGATTATGCACATAAACAGATAATTATTCTTTTTCTAAAATGCAAATATGAGGTGAAATTAATTGGATAATTTCTCAGTATTAATGAGCTTCATTTCTAAGTGATAACCTGAAAACAGTGACTGCCTCACCATTAAAATGGGCCCTGCCTAACTGACACCCTGTTTTGTTGAATGAGCAATGGAGGTTATATCTTATGATAATATCACCATCCCAGAGATTACTATTAATTGTTGTAGATTATTAATTAGTGATCGTTTAGGTAGATCTTAAAGATTATTCCTGATACCCATACCAAGAAACAAAGAATGTTGGAAACATACTGGGAATGAAGATTAGAACCACAACTTTTATAGGTACAAAAGTATAAAAAAAAAAAAAACTTAAGAGAGAGAACTGAAGTCAAAATACTTAAAAATTCTTATCTCCATTTTCATTTTGCTTTCAGAGTTGTAGAGTTTGTCTCCCACAGTGATATGAAGAAAGCCATAGAGAAACTGGATGGTACCGAGATCAATGGAAGAAAAATCAAGTTGATTGAAGACAAACCACGAAAACGAAGGAGGTATTTGAACTCTTATGTTTATTTCTATGGTAAATGATAACATTTGGCTGCCAGGGTTCGATACAATAAACATTTTGCTACTAGCCTGTTAGACCTATAGCTGCCATCATAGGGCAGTTGGTAGCGCGTCGGACTGTCAATCTAGAGGTCATGGGTTTGATCCCGGACAGTGGCAATCAGACTATTTGTCTCTCACCGATGGGTTGATAATCACATTATAGCAAAAGGTAGACAAACTTGTAATGAGTATTTGACAATAAGAGGAAAGGAAAAGTATTCAACTTGGCAAGGTTTTTAATCAATAAAAAAATCTATTTATTGCTCAATAACTCACTCTGCTTTAGTTGCGAATCTTTAAATTTTTAGTTAACACTCAACACCAGTCAGTAAAGAATTTGTATTTGATGGTTTTGATTGGTTTGGTGGTTGTATGGGATCTTAAATTTTACTGAACAATCAAAGTCATACAGAGATGGGGCAATTGTTTGAGGTCTTGTCCAAATAGACTGCAGAGGTAGAGGGTACCAGGGTCCCCTATTATCTAACAACTTAATTTATTCCTCTGTTTTGATCAGAGGCAACATATTAAAATGCTTGTTTTGAATATCCTAAATATATAATCTTCAGCTTCAATAAAGCTTTGGAAATACCGTTTTGTTCATGAATCAGAAAACTCTTTATAATACGAGTCGCCAAGTGAAACAACCACGTTGAATATTTTTGTTATAACACAGGTGTTATTACATTAATGGAATAAATATGCCAATGAGCTCACAGCAAATGGCAACGCTACTTTGTTACTGCCAAAATGACTTCATAATCTTGATATTGTGATGTAAGTTTTAAACGGCGTTATAAGTTTCGCAGAAAATTAAAATGTTGAATTTCAAGAATTTTGACAGCTTTTCCCAAAAATTCGGGTCATATTATAAATAGAATATCAAATTTGTGCTCATTAGATACAAAATTAATTAAAGTCCTCATCTTAAACAGATAAAAATTCAGCGTAGCCTCGTTTTTATCTGTTTATAGATGACTCGTTTAATAAATTCAGTATTCAATGACCACTTATTGAATATCCTCTATTTTGTTCATGAATCAGAAAAACTGTTTACATAATCTATTCATTTTTTAGGTCGACAAGATCCAGATCAAGAAGCAGGAGTAGGAGCCGATCTCGATCCCGCCGGAGGAGATCTTCACCATCACGCAGTAGAAGTTGCAGCCACAGCAAGTCAAGATCACCATCAAAGAG
Source organism: Fragum whitleyi (assembly GCA_948146395.1). NCBI lineage: Eukaryota > Metazoa > Mollusca > Bivalvia > Cardiida > Cardiidae > Fragum > Fragum whitleyi. Next base: position 26,765,329 of record OX411544.1, read on the forward strand.
TAAATCACGATCCAGGTCAAGGTCAAAAAGTGTTGATAACAAGGACAGAGAACCCTCAAGGTCAAAGTCAAGATCGCCAGTGAATGACGCTCAACAGGAAAATAACGATGATGATCAGGCATAAGATATATTTGTGAAAAAAATGTTCAGGGATAAGGGTATCACTTACTTGCAAAAACAGAATCTTTGTAAGCAACTGCATTTCTCAAAAAAAAATTGGTCATGAGAGCAATGCAAAATAAAGACAGATCTTTTATTGCATCCTGAGTAATTTTGTCCAATGAATAATTCTGTTTTGGAGTCCCTAGAAATTTTTATATTATTTCTTTTATAATCTTGAATGAATATTTAAACACTTTCAGGTTCAGGAATTGATTTTAGAATTAGAAAATATTGAAATGAAAAGGAGAAAATGTTTTGTAAATACTAAAACAAGAACTACTCTTAGATTGAGAACAAGTATTAGGAGGAATACTGTTTATGTGATAATAACTTAACTTCTTAATATTTTGGCAGTCTTTCTTCCATAATTTACATAAAAGTACACAGGTCAATGTAAACTGAACTCGCTACCTACAAGATCCAAGAGATCCCTCTAGATATTAAAGGATCCCTTGGTCACTTAGTTAAGTAGAATTGAAATAAAGAGCGTGGAAATACATAGATTGGGAGATAAATTCTTGTATCTTTGCAAACCAATGATTTTAACTTCACTTTGTTTCTTACACATGTGAGGAAAAAAATGGAGTTAAAACCTTGTCTCAAAAAGAAATGGAATTTGATTGAAAGAACACATGAGTTGGTAAGGCGTCAGACTGTCAATCTGGAGGTTCTGGGTTCTATCCCCGATGGCGGCACTCGTTCTTTCCGACTATTTGTCTTCCACCAATGGGTGTATAATCGTAGACCTATGTGAGATAGAAGCTGGAGGCTAGGAAAGGATGCAATGGTAGTACTGGTGTTAGAGAACTAGGAAACCATTGCAAGGTGCTCCAGCCGTCGGGATATAACTAAAAAAATGTTGAAAGGGGCTTAAACCCCATTCAAATATAAACTGTCTATGTATTAATGAAAGCCAAATTTTATAGATCTTCAGAAATTGTTCAGTGTTGCAGGCAACACTTGAACTAAGATTGAAACTGCTTTTTATGCCCTGACGTTGATATGACAAGGTAATGGGCTATTATCATGGTTGAACTTGATGAAAATTGTTGTTATGAAGGCCTTAGCTTTAGATGAGCAGGTCTTGTTAGTCTGTAAGATACTTACTTATGGTAGGGGACCCGTTACATTTTAGCAACATTTTTGCACCCATGATCTTTCACAATGTTAACCAAGGTTTCCAAGCTAGGAAAGAATGTGATGGTTGGACTGGTGAGAGAAATACCAGGAATCCATTGTTAGGTGCTCCAGCCGCTGCGATTTAACTGAAATAATGTTGAAAGCGGCGTTAAACTCCATTCAACCAATCAACCAAGGTTTACAAATGAAATCATTAAGAAACCTTGGTTCACACTGTGAAAGTTAATGACTTCTGAAATGTTGTGGAACTGTTACAGGTTCAGTACCCTAACCCATCTCAGGCTGTTTACCACCTATACCTTCTGTATACTAAGCTTACACAGACAGTAAAGACTAAGATCACCCTGCACAGATGTGCAGATTGATCTTAGCTTACACCGCCTGCCTTCTTATTTTTTTGCGTGAAAATTGAGCCAGATAGGTTGAGATGTCCAAATAATTGTCAATTTGTCTCAAACAAAATTTAGATCCAGCAGGATAGAAGTTCATCATTACTGAATTTAGTGAAAGAAACCATCTGTGAATTGTATTAACCATTGTCATGTTGAATACAAACAATGGTATAATTACATTTTAAAAGTCAAAGTGCTGAAAGCACTGGATGTGGTGATTTATCATTTAGTTTCTAAATGTAGTTTTATATTTTTATGTTTTGTTAAACAATCAGGCGTTGGAGACTAAGATCAGACAGCACATATGTGCAGGCTGATCTTGTCTAGATACCTCCTGCCTAGGCAGGAATATTCTAGGTTCCAATATCACAAGGGTTAAACATGTGATTTGACACACTTAACTGGACTATCTTGGGATTCTGTGAAAAACTTATTTAGAAACGCTAGTAGATACTGGCAAATTAGTTTTTGTATTCAGAAATTGATGTCGGGTAGATTATCCTTTGGATTTATATTTCTCTCCCAAACCTCATAACTACAGCTTTATACAAGCTGCAGTTATGAGGTTTTTGCAGAATACTCAAGATTTTATTCACGCTTCCTAGATAGTCCTTTTTTCTATGACAGGCCTGTGCATTGTTGAGGCCAATTCATTTAAGCTACCCTGGAAAAACTGTTTTCACAAAAAAAAGTTGCATTTACAATGTGAGCTGTAGGCTATTAAGGTAGTAAACCCGTAATAGTTCTGCAACCTCAAAACCTCAGTCAACATTGTGAAAGATTATTTCTCCTGAAAAGTTGCAGAACTATTACAGTTCCACTACCTTAACCTAGCAATTCAGTTAATGGAAAGCAGTTTGGCATATTGAAGAGTCAGTGCAAATTGATTGGAATAGGTCGATAAATTGTAAACCTATATGGGTTAGCAGCTGGAGGCTAGGAAAGGATGTAATGGTAGTACTGGTAGGAGAAATAACAGGAATCCATTGTTAGATGCTCCAGTCGCCAGGATATAGCTGAAATATTGTTGAAAGCTGCGTAAAACCCCATTCAAACAAAAGCAATTTGATTGGAAGTGCTTATGTATTTATACATTCGGAACATCACTTGGCCATTTCCGTAAACTGCAACAGACCTCGGATGTATGTAAGGTGGATGGATATGTAACAAAATCGTGCATTTTGTTAGGCGGAAACAGTGTAAGAAAAACTAGCACTGTAGATTTATATCTTTTACAGTAAATAACGGCTGAAAAATCTTAATTTTTGAGAATGACGAATCATTCTCAAAAATTAAGATTTTTTCAGCCGTTATAAAAGAATCTAAGGATATTTATATCAGGATACGATGGTTTCACGTTAGTGACTTTAACGAGTAGCGTTGGCGACGTCGAATGTTTCCACTCAGTTTCGAGGGCTAAAGCCATTTAAAGTGACGTCATCGAGTTTTTTCCAAGGTTTTCCTGTAATTTTCAAAATAGTCTGTCTATGTACATCCGAGGTTGATCGTGAGATTGGCCGAGTGGTGTTCCGAATGGTATTTTTAGGCACTTAGAATATATTTTTGCTGACCCCTCAATATTCATTATTTCTAAACTAACTTTCTAATATATTTTTCTGCAGTAATTGACTTGCTATGTTAATGCAATGACTTATTTCATATGGACTAGGATTGCAGCTTTGTACATATTGTAAATAATATGATTATAATAAAGAATGAATGGAATTATGGCACATGATTTTTATTTTTCCTGCCTTCATTTTGTGTTGGGTTGACCAATTTATCTGAAGCTTTATTTAAACATTCTATATGATAGTAAATAGTGTGGGAAAAGGAGAAAATGCTATCTCAGATTTCTTTGTAAGATCAAACCAAACTTTAAAGGAATGTTCCCAGGAAGATGGGCCCCCGATGGTAAAACTATTGGTCAGAATTTAACCAAACTTCACCAGATTGATCCCTGGGACATGCTCTTTCAAATTTCTCCATTAAGTTTTGATTGGTTTAATAAACATGGGTGTTTTGGTTTATCATCATTTCACCAAAAAGTGGTCCCAATGGTTAAATATTAAAAAAACTCCAAAACTACTGGTCAGAATTCAACCAAATTTGGCAGTAATTATGCTTGGGGCATGCTCTATCAGCTTATTTCTTTTAATCTTGATCAGGCTGATAGGGTGTGGAATGATGCTTACAACATGATCTTTCAGATCCCTTCACCAAAATCTGATAGTGTGTTTAACAAGAGCTCAAGGGTTTTGGCGTCACTGATAAATGGTCCCATGTGATGAGTCCTTGAAACTACTTGTCAGAATTCAACCATATTCACAGGAATGATGCCTGGGACTTTCAGAATTCTCCGTTAGAATCTGATTAGACTTCTAACATGGGTTCTTCTGGCTATCGAGTCAATGAAAAGTGGTTGATAATCATAGACCTAATTGAGATAGCCGCTGTAGGCTAGGAAAGGATGTGGTGGTTGTACGGGTGAGAGAAATACCATTGTTAGGTGCTCCAGCCGCCGGGATATAACTGAAATAATGTTAAAAGCGGCGTAAAACTCCATTCAATCAATCAATGAAAAGTGGTCCAATATGATGTAACATAATAATCTTCATCTCTGAAACTAGAAACTACCTGTCAGAGTTCAACCAAACTTCACTTCTTAAATTTAGATATATTAAGTCGGAAAATAGCTTGAAGCTAATGTTTGTTCTTTGAAAAAAACTGGCTTTTTATGGAACTTCTTGAATTAGGATTTGAACTACTAATTTACGGAGCACAAAAAGTTTTGTCGTTTCGTCGTTGATGTGATATATTTCAAGCCGTTAAAAACTTTTCAATATAAGGATGACTTTTATTGTAACTCTATCCATTTAACTTAAAGAATTGAATGATTTCGATTTGTTCAACGAAAAGGTTCAGACGTAACGATACGATTTTCTACAGACCGGTATAATGGAAAAGTCACACAGTTTGAAAAAAAAAAAACCAAACGAATGTTCCTTCGATCTTTTCATGACTTTTTACCATTTTCTTGTTGTCAATAGAAGGTTGGGGTCTCTTATCTCAATATAAAAGAAATTGATTTGAGTATTGGAAATGTCTGATGGCTCTACAATGTCATTCTTACACCCACCCCCCCCCCCCCCCCCCCCAAAAAAAAAAAGAAAAAAATTACAACAATTGTTTAATCAGTAACAAATGGGTAGAAAATTGGTAATCAGGAAAGAAAGCGTTTTCCATGCTTCTTCTCATCCTCAGAAATGAGGCATTGCCCTTTTCTGGTTCAAAGACTTCCAACGTTCTATTCATGGCCACGGTGATGTTCAGTTAAATGTTTACTGGTAAGTTCTTTTGTTTCCCAATAATCAAAAATAAGGCATGAATGGTACTCGGTGATGTTTTTGGCCTGGTTAAACAGGCCATAGGAAACAACATTGTATCCTGGAAATTGCCTAGGAAAAAGATAATCATGTCAAAACAGAACAACGTGTGTACTAAGTAGCTTTTTTGTGCTCACGCACGCGCAAAATATAGGTCTAGTATACGTCATCAACTCTTGTGCGACACGAAGTGCAGTGCTTGCATATCACTACGCTGTGCTTAAATCAAAGAACTGACAGTACACAACACATGGGGTCAACTTATTACTGCCCAAATCACTGCTGTGTTAAAGATACAAAGCTTTTATATTTGATCTTGACGAATGACCTTGCTAATAGGGAAAGTAAGAAAATACTGCCAACTAACACTTTCTCCCTAATATTATCTACCCTTTCTGCTACAAATTTTACTAATTGCAACCCTTTACAATTTGGACCTGTCTAACCATTTGTTGTCTTGTAATGAATTACTCTAAATAAGAAAAATTTAAAAGCCTTGTCCCATCCTTAAACCCTTAATCAGTCTACAAACTTTTAGACAGGGCCAATTTGGAACAGGTTGCAGACAAAAAACAACATAAGTGTAATTTGACATATATCTAGGGTAAAAATGAAAAAATAATGGGGTATGACTATAGGATGGACCATATTGTGGGAAAGGGAGAAATTGACCTTATCAATTTCTTATGTTCCCACAGTAAAATATAACTTTTTTGTGGAGTTCAATTCAATGTAAAAGAAAGAGCCGACGAGCTTGTGCCCCTAAAAGCAGCATTACTACGATTGTTAGACGGAATGATCGAACGTATAAATTGACAGACTAGTAGCAACCCAATCAACTCGACTAAAATTATAAACAAGAGGACCCTGAGGGCCCTAAATCGCTCACCTGATATTTCAAGTAAATTATCATTAAGACTCCATTTCCTACGATATGGCATGAACCTTCCCATTTTCAACAGAGTTCATTCTTGTGACCTGGCAAACATTTTGATCAAGTTTCATGAAGATTGGACTTTATTTGTGGCGTTTGGAGCTCTTACGAGAAAATTGTCATTAAGGCCCCTTTTCCCGTGATATGGAACGTATACTTCCCATTTTCAAATGAGTTCATCCTCATGACATAACAAACATTCTGACAAAGTTTCATGATAATTGGACCATATTTGTGGCTTCTAGAGAGTAAACAAAAAAATTGTCATTAAGATGCCTTTTCCTGTGATATGGCACCGATCCTTCCCATTTTCAATAGACTTCATCCTCATGACCTAACAAACATTCTGACCAAGTTTCATGAAGATTGGACCATATTTGTGGCTTCTAGAGTCTAAACAAGAAATTTGTCATTAAGGCCCCTTTTCCCTTGATATGGCACAGATCCTTTCCATTTGAGCAATTTTCATAAGGGACAACCCAAGGAATATTTCTGCCAAGTTTGGTTGATTTTGACCCATAAGTTTAGGAGGAGATGTCGTTTAAAGATTTTGTTGACAAAATTGTCATTAAGGCGGCTTTTTCCGTGATATGGCATGGATCCTTCCAATTTTCAATAGACTTCATCCTCATGACCTAACAAATATTCTGACCAAGTTTCATGAAGATTGGACCATATTTGTGGCTTCTAGAGTGTAAACAAAAAATTGTCATTAAGGCCCCTTTTCCCGTGATATGGCACGGATCCTTTCCATTTGAGCAATTTCCATAAGGGACCAACCAAGGAATATTTCTGCCAAGTTTGGTTGATTTTAACCCATAAGTTTAGGAGGAGATGTCGATTAAAGATATTGTTGACAAAATTGTCATTAAGGCGGCTTTTTCCGTGATATGGCATGGATCCTTCCCATTTACAATAGACTCTATTCTCATGACCTAGCAAACATTCTGACCAAGTTTCATGAAGATTGGACCATATTTGTGGCTTCTAGAGTGAAAACAAGAAATTTGTCATTAAGGCCCCTTTTCCTGTGATATGGCACGGATCCTTTCCATTTGAGCAATTTTCATAAGGGACCACCCAAGGAATATTTCTGCCAAGTTTGGTTGATTTTAACCCAAAAGTTTAGGAGGAGATGTCGTTTAAAAATATTGTTGACAAAATTGTCATTAAGGCTGCTTTTTCTGTGAAATGGCACGGATCCTATCCATTTTCAATAGACTTCATCCTCATGACCTAACAAACATTCTGACCAAGTTTCATTAAGATTGGACCATATTTGTGGCTTCTAGAGTGAAAACAAAAAAATTGTCATTAAGGCCCCTTTTCCCGTGATATGGCACGGATCCTTTCCATTTGAGCAATTTTCATAAGGGACCACCCATAGAATATTTCTGCCAAGTTTGGTTGATTTTAACCCATAAGTTTAGGAGGAGATGTCTTTTAAAGATATTGTTGACAAAATTGTCATTAAGGCGGCTTTTTCCGTGAAATGACACGGATCCTTCCCATTTTCAATAGACTTCATCCTCATGACCTAACAAACATTCTGACCAAGTTATATGAAGATTGAACCATATTTGTGGCTTCTAGAGTGAAAACAAGAAACTTGTCATTAAGGCCCCTTTTCCCGTGATATGGCACGGATCCTTTCCATTTGAGCAATTTTCATAAGGGACCACCCAAGGAATATTTCTGCCAAGTTTGGTTGATTTTGACCCATAAGTTTTAGGAGGAGATGTCGTTTAAAGAAAAAGTTGACGCCGTGACGGACAGACGGACAGATGGACGCCGGACAACGATCGATCACAATAGCTCCCTTGAGCACTTCGTGCTCAGGTGAGCTAAAAACACGAGCTGCGTCTGATTGCAAAGCTGTATCGGGCTGACTAATATATGCGTTGGGAATTAGTTCTTTTGAGCGGACTCAGCGCTAAATAGTGAGCATACCGTTCGACATTTTCCTTCGAAAAGTGAGTTCGGAATGTGGCTTACGATCCCTATAGGTAAATGGGAACCCTTGGTTTTCCTCGCTAAAAGCCTTGCTAAAAAGATTAAAAAAAATTGAAGTGCATGCCGTCAAATGTCACCTTGCCTCTTTATAAACCAGGCCTTCGGCGCTTTTAGCGCTTTGATTCAATTAGAATTATCGTAGAAATGAAATACAATATTCAAAAAAAAAAATCAAAGGTCGCTGTCAAAGTTACAGACCCAACATAATGCCAGAATCAAATACGATCAATTTCCAAACTTTATAAGCAAATTCAGATAGTTCTAAATTTCAAGAATAGATAAATGCATTAAATATTTCGCTTATGTCACTATTCGAAATAATAATTAAGCAACTTTCAAAACATGACGACAAAGTCATTATTACCAACGTCATGTTTGATCTTTACGGTTCCAAACCATGAATCTACACAGTTTCATAAAATGTATCTGCACTGGTTCAAAAACTCCTCAAAACTTTTGTGTCTCCACTGTACCAATGAAGAAAACGGCCTGTTGCTACACTGGACCGTTGTTCATTTACAAAAACTAAAACTATCACTTCTACAATGCTTTTTCAGAGCTATCAAAATTCGGGGTGGTTGTGGGGGTTTGGGCTTACGATAGGTCGTTGGGCATTGGTGATTTTATTTGTAATGAATCCAATATTCTGGAATAAATCTTGCGATTACCGCTTCAATTTCGGTTTTCGCTAAGTACCAAACTTTATCGATTGAATCAAAGTAGTAGGCATCACAAGAAATCAGTCGAAAAATAAGAAAATTGGACATTTTATGTTGGTCATAATGTCTATTATTAAACACCATCAGTGAAAATAAACTGTATTTTTGCGATTGAAAAAGTAGTTACACTTTATTGTTGTTTACCGTCCGCCATCTTGCATGCTTCTACACTCCGTTTGACTTCTATATGGACCAACATTTTGTAGAAAATCTCAGAATCGAATCAATGAAACGTATTTTTTCATGTCATATCATATTTTCCATCTTATACCATGAATAATTTTGTTTTTCAATGTAAAATAATGATTTTGTCCGCCTGTCTACATATTGACTCTCAGCCTTGTGTCTATATTAAACGGAACAGCGAATCAGTTCTGATATGCATAGGGACCGAGTCAAAAGTGTATGATTTTAAGTGAGTCGTTTAAGTATTTAAGTGAGTATTTTCATGAAATTTATTATGTCTACGATATTAACTTCCTTAGGATATCAAATATAAGTGCATTCTCTCCTTGTTCAAAAACTGTCTGACCAGATAATAGATAATTGTTTTTATCTATTCTGAGATGAACCCCATATTCACATATTTTGACTAATCCAAAAGTATTATTTAACGAAGTTGTTGGGATTTTCTCGAGTAAGCAGGCGAGTAATAACGGAACAAATCACGTGATATTTAAGTTAAAAGATGACATTACAGTCGATATGATAATTAGCATTTCAAAATAAGGAAAAATCGACATTTCTTTTGTCAAATGTTTAGTATAAAACCACCACGTGTGATTACTAAATGTTTACATTTTCTTATTACTAAACAGCCTCCATCACCCCTCGTGTTTAAGAGCGGAAATTGCGAAAGTGTTAACATTAACTAGATAGACAAAAATCGTTATTTTGAAAATATTTTATGTTAAAAAATATGTCCCGGAATTGTATAAACCTGAAATTAAGATTTTACCACATACAAATCCCTCACTCAAACGCAATTTTATGTAATTGATGAAAAGGTTGGTCCATAAAGAAGTCAACCTGACTATACACTGGTCAATTATTTACTACACTGTACAAGTTATAAGACTGTGTGTCATTGTACGTGAAAAAAATAAGGCATTTGATGTCGAAGAATAATAGTTCGAGTCACAGTGACAGCATTTTTATGTATCCTCTTGGGTTCTATCCATTTTATAGATTTTTTTCTTATGGACAATGTTGAAGATCCCTCGATTCTCAAAGAGATTTTCGGTTCGTTACAAACTATTTGTTTTGTCCGTTAGTTTCTCTTAGCGGTTTTGTTTGAATGGGAATTAAACGCCTATTTTAATATTTTTTCTCGGTTTTATCCCGGCGGCTGAATCACCTAACCAAGGAGGCCTGGTATTTACGAATACTACCACGACAACTTTTCCGAACCTCAAGTTGCTAATTCCACATAATTATTCGATTATCAACCAAATTTGCCATTTAGACCATTTTTCAACGACATGTGTTCAGGAGATGGAATGAAAGTAGTTGATCCAGAGGGGATTCGGGAGGTTCGAACAAACCCTCTCTGTATCCAAATTATTACATTCTAGTGTACAAATTCAATCAAAATTTTGTAAGAAAAGGAAAATTTTCGAACCACAGACACTTGAAAATATACAAATAAAAGATATCTTTTATAAACAGAATTTGATGGATACTATGGGACTAATTAATCAAATGTTGTACATAGGTCGACACCGAGCTCCCTTTATAGAAACCCTGGGTCCGCCGCTGAATGCGATAAATGAAACGCGCTATGAAAAAAAAAATATTGCCATTCAAACATTTATAAGTCAAGTGGGGCTAACAGAAGAAAGAAACTTATAATAAAGGAGTAATATAGCAGCTGATTCGAGCCCATAACCCCCGTATTTTAGTCAACAGGCTAGACCTCTCGACCACACGGTCAAACAATGTGTGTTGGTACTATTACTTTATTCAACCATTATCTAAAACCCATATCCTCCTCGGATTTACGATGTTTTTCGAAGGCTCTCGACTACCCTCGATGATAAATGTATTCATCGGTTAATTCATTCATTGCATAAAGGTTAAGTCATGTCAATAATTTCATGCTATATAATTTTTTTGCAGATCAGTATAATCCTTCTAATAGCTGCATCGATTTGTTAACTTATGTATCCCATCCGTATATGTGCAAAAGGGACCGTAGTATAACAAATTGGTTAAAAAGACGTAGATCTATTCCTACTTTCGTTTTCGGTGTTTGTTCTAAGATAAAGTTTTTGGAAAAAAGAAAATAAGGTTAGTCACCCATTTTTTTAACGTTTGTCTGACTGAATTTTGGCATTATTTTCACTTTCTTAGAACTTTTTTTTAAAAAAACCGTGACAGTTTTACGTCAGAAAATAGGCATTTGGAAGCAGTCAGTTACGTCTGCCATGCATGCAGAATGTTGGGGCGTTTCTGGATATAGTAATAAAGCAGCCCTGAGTTCAGGATCACAAAACGGTGCAAACAGCTGTCCAAGTGTATCCCGCTTTGCATGTGCTAAGCGGGATACAATTGGGAAACTGTTTGCACCGTTTTTGTCATCCTGAACGCAGGACAAATGCCGAAGGCATCATTGGTGCTATTGTAAAAAATCAAGGAGGAAACAATTCGCTAATGGGGTGGGAGCTTTACAGGACTAACCGTTTACGAAATCTCTTGTCGGTGATCAATCAAATCCGGTGATGGGGGACGAAGGATTCCCTCTCAGAAAAGATGACCTTTTGTTTATTTTATCGTTGTTTTTCGATAACTTTTTACGCGTATCTTTTCATATCGTTCTGTAGCTCTTTTTAATTCTCTCTATTCCCTCTTTTTTCTATCCGTGTTCGTATATGTTTGAGGTCGCTACGACGATGGATCACCTTTCACTATTTAAAAGAGCTGAAATTTTTTTAAATTTTTCCTTGAATTTTCCTATAAAGCTTATTCATCCTAACCACAGGGATGGTTTCTGTGTGTGCAAAATTGGCCAATTTCTACAACACAGGGTATAACGTACCACGCCGACACCAGAAGGTTCGTGGACACCTGATCGATTTTTTCGATACGGAACTAACGGTGGGGCAACGTTTTGACTGATTTATAAACCGAAATAATCATTTTCATTTCAATTTTTAGTATCACTATCGAGATAAATGGTTCTTCTTTTAGGAAATAAAAGTAGAGGGTAAAAACTAAGCCAAATGAGCGAGTTCTAGCCCTAGGAGTGAGTGACTTTGCTTGGTTTTTAGGTTTGTCATTAATTTTTTGTCAAACAACCTGACTATTCTTAATTGCTTGTGATTGTCTAATAGCATTTATATGTCCTCTACACGCATAACAAATTTCTCGGCGAAAGATCCACATAAAGCGAAGATATTCGTACTTTTATTGGCCTGGGTAGCGGAAAATATGATAACTAGATACCCCCTATCACAAATTCTGGTGTCGATTTCCAATCGAAAAAAATTCAGGGGGTGTCTAGTTATCATATTTTTCGCTACCCAAGCCAATAAAAGTACGAATATCTTCGCTTTATATGAATCTTTTGCAGAGAAATTTGGAATGTGTGTAGAGGATACATAAATGCTCTTAGACAAACACAAGCAATGAAGAATAGTCAGGTTGTTTGACAAAAAATTAATAACAAACCTAAAAAACGAGCAAAGTCACTCACTCCTAGGGCTAGAACTCGCTCATTTGGCTTAGTTGTTACCCTCCCCTTTTATTTCCTAAAAGAAGAACCTTTTATCTCGACATTGATACTAGAAATTGAAATGAAAATGATTATTTTGGTTTACAAATCAGTCAAAAACTTGCCCCACCGTTAGTTCCGTATCGAAAAAATCGATCAGGTGTCCATGAACCTTCTGGTGTCGGCGTGGCACGTTATACCCTGTGTACAATAACTTCTACTTTCGTTATCGGGTCTCTGTAAAAGCTTCTTTAACTAAAGTTTGAGTTGGCTACTCTACGATTAGGTTTTGTCGCATAAATTGTCAAAAATGATATATTATTCTAACTTTTATATTATTCTAACTTTTATATTGCTTTTAGCCGATTTGGATTTATTGATTTTTTAGAATACACAGTTTCTTTAAACATCTTCTCCTTCTAAACCGATGGGCAAATCTTGATGGAACTTAGCGGGAATTTTCCTTAGGCCAAGCTTACCAAATTGTTCTGAAAGTTGAAATCCGCTGTAAACTACCGTTGTCGCAGCAACGGAAAGGGGGAAACCAAGAAAATATTTAAAAATCTTCTTCGCCGAAACCAGAAGACAGATAGCTTTCATATTCGGTATGTAGACCTATGCCAAGAAAATTCATATCATGTCCATTTGGTCATATTTGGATTCCTTCTTTAAATAACAACCAGGTTGATATCTAGGGCGCTAAGGGCTGTCGTGTCGCCAAATAAAAGGGCCCAATCAATATCGTTAAATATAAAAAAAATCTTCTTCTCAAAAACTACTGGTCAGAATGAAAACGAACACAAAAATGATGCTTAGGAGATTTTCTTTCAGATTCCTTCTTTATTCTTTTATTCTTGATCTAGTTGATAACTTTTGCACCTAGGGCTGTAGAGTTATCAAAAAGGATCCCTCATGGTGAAATATTCAAAATCTTCTTCTAAGAAAGTACTGGTTGGGATTCAACCAAATTTCACAGGAATGCTGCTTAGGACATGTCCTTTTTTATAATATGGCCTACGTCGCGGGAGTGAAATAACCCCGTTAAATATTTTTAATATTACACGGGTGTTATTACACTAGTGGAATAACTATGCAAATGAGCTCAGAGCGAATAGCAACGCTATTTTGTAACCGCGAAAATGACGCCATAATCTACATATTGTGACGTCAGTTTTAAACGGCGTTATAAGTTTCGCGGAAATTTCAAATGTCGAATTTCAAGCATTTTGACGATATTTCGCGAAAATTCGAATCATATTATAAATAGAATATTAAATTTGTGCCCATGAAATACCGATTTATTAAACTCGTCAACTATAAACAGATAAAAACTCGGCTTAGCCTCGTTTTTATCTGTTTCTAGATCACTTGTTCAATAAATTCGGTATTCCATGACCACTCATTTAATATCCTCTATTCCTTCATTTTAAGCCTTATCAGGCTAATAACTTGGGGGCTATGGGCTGCCGAGTCACCAAAAAAAGGGCCTCTTATGTGGAAAAATAATAAAAAATAAAACAACTTTTTCTTAAACAACTGGTAAGAATTCAACCAAACTGCTCAGGAATGATGGTTGGCACTAGCCTTTTCAGATTTTTTCATTTTATCCTTATCAGGCTGATAGCTTGGATGCTATGGACTGTCGTGTCATCCAAAAAGGCCCAATATGGTAAAATTCAAACTATATTCTTTTCTGAAACAACAGGCCAGAATGCTAAAGGCTGCCACCTCAACCCGAAATAGCTATTTATGGTAAAATATAAAAAAATCTTCTTTTCTGAAACTGCTGCTAAGAATTCAACCAAATTTCATAGAAATGAATCTTAAAACATGCCCTGTTAAATTTTTTCCCGTAATAATGATTGAGCAAAATTCATGGGTGAATGCTGTCGAGTCATCTAAAAAGGCTGTCATATGGCAAACTATCGAAAAATATATAGAGGGTGTTGAATAAGTGGTCATTGAATAGCGAATTTATTAAACGAGTCATCTATAAACAGATAAAAACGAGACTGTGCCGAGTTTTTATCTGTTTAAAGCTGCTCTTTGACAGTTTTTCATACATGAGTGTTTTTAGGTTTTTAGTTTCATACCTCAAAGAAATCAACAATTATTCTCTTCATATCTTATAAATTAACTTCTTGAAGCAAAAATGTAAAGAATTGCCCACAAATGCATGTATTGTTTATGGGACTACTTTCTGTGGAAGCTTACAAAAAATAGCTTTAGTTTGTGATTGTTTTTTTTTCAGCAACACATGTTTTCATCAGGATATTCTCAGCTTTTCTGTAGCCGCCGTCATAGCGCAGTTGGTAGCGCATTGGACTGTTAATCAAGAGGTCCCGTTGTTGATCTCCCACGGCGGCAGTCATTCTTTCCCAACATTTGTCTCTGACCATTGGGTTGATAAACTTAGATATATATGGGATAACACTTCGGGGCTAGGAAAGAATGTAATCGAAGTACTGGTAAGATATATGCCAGGAATCGATTGTTAGGTGCTCCAGCCACCTCGATATAACTGACAGATTGATTAGAGCGATGTAAAACCCAGTTCAATAAACCAATATTTTTTCTGTCTTACTGCAGCATCTTGACTTGTCTTGAACCATACTTACTTTCTACTACCTACTATGATTTATACTTATTCAAATGATTGATTTTATAGTTATTTATATTTACGTGTATATATTTACTATTGGCTGAAAATATACCGAAACTTTGAGCCAGGAGTTTTCAACAGTGGGAAAGGTAAGGGCTTAGATCAGTCAGTACATGTATTCAGACTAACCAAAGTCCCTAGTTTTTACCTAGCTCACATATAAAATCGTAGGAACTGTTATGCACAGGGTCAAATATTTACTGGCACCATTTCTTGGCGAATTCAGGTAAATGAAAACTGTTGAGTAACCTTACTTTAGCTTTATATAATTATGGATACCAGTACTCGAGATAATAAAAATTTCTCAATCTCTATTCAAATTTTTCTCAAATTTCATTTTGAAATTAAAGCTGTAGTTTTGCTGTAATTCTATTACGAATGTATTAACATAGAAGAAAATATTAATTAGTTGTTATGAATAACAACTAATTAATATTATCTTTTAGGTTAATACATTTATTTAAATTCAAAATTTGAGAAAATCCTCAGTTGAGCCTGAGAAAAGTTTTATAACCCCGAGCACTGGTATCCTAAACTATGTAAAGCTAAAGTAAGGTTACTCAACAGTTTTGATTTACCTGAATTCGCCAAGAAACTGTACTTCTAAATGATCCTTGTGATAAGAGAGGCCGTGGGTTCTTTCTTTTTATTTATCAATTTATTCTTTTATTCTTATTTTGTATCGTGTAAGTTTTTTCACCACTGCTACCAATTTACAGTTGCATGGACTGAGTCTCGAACTCACAACCATGGGCTATGAGTAAAGCGCGCTTACCCCTTGGCCATCACGGCAAATTTGGGACTGCTATAAGTTAAAAGTGTTAGCAGATAACCATTCAAAGTGTTTCAGAAATAAGAATTAGCGTTGTTTAGCGAGAAACTTTCTGGCAAAGGAGAAATTATTTAATATAACAAACACATCATATAGCTATTGTCATGGTGGAGTGTCTGTTGTGCGTGTGTGCGTGCGTGAGTCCGCCCGGACGTGCGTAAACTTTTCTTTAAACATCTTCTTTTCCTAAACCAATGGGCCAATTTTGACGAAAATTGCCAGAAGTGTTCCTTGGATGACCCCTTTCTCAAGTTATTCAAACATTTAGATTGATCCCCAAATATGGGCGTGGCAGGGCGGGGCTTATTTTGAGCCCGAAATCTTCTGATAGCTTCAAAATAAGTATCAATTTGGAAAAAGTCAGAATTCCTTCTAAATAATGGTGACTTTCATTACCTTCTATTTTCAATATCTCTCTTTCAAATCTTGGGATGTTTAAGCCAGTGAATTGATACAGGCCCTCTTGTTAATTAACATCGTACTGAAACAAAAATGTACTCAAAGCGATGCCAAATGCATTATTTTATGGTAGTGGATCCGTAGAAGTTTCGCAACGTTTTGGAAGTAATTAACTTCAACAGTGTTAATCGAGGTTTCCTTATGACCTCGGTCAACATTGTGAAAGATCCCGAGCTCCGAAATGTTGCGGAACTATGATGGATCCACTACGTTAAAGCACCGACTGAGGAGGTTGCAAGAGGGCGTTTCCAGGTGCTTTAATTAGACACATTTTTTAAAAGCTGGTATAGAGGCTACGACATCGCAGCAAGGAGTTGCTGCTCCTACATGTGGAATCTGGTGTTCACCATCGAGAAATTTCTAGTTAAGATTTGCTAGTCTCAGTCCATTACAAACATAAAACTCTCGCTCTCTTCTCCAATCCCCATTCCACACACTCTTTTTTTTGACGGTAAAATAAGTATGCAACCGTTTTTATATCTCTCTAAACTATGTTTGGGGAGAATATAGGAGTAAGCTTGTCGGTCAGTCCTTCGGTCCGTCCGTCTGTAGCTTTTTGCTGTGTCGGCTCAATTTCTCAGCAACTGACTAGTGAGCGGATTTCATCCAAACTTTACAGATATGATCAGTATAAAGCAGGAATGCGCAAGTGATATTTTGGTTACGATTGATTGTTATATGACAGAGTTATATCCCTTTGATGGAAAATGGTATTTGAGCCTGTGTGTGACATATCCATCAATTTCAAATGTGCCCCAAGCAAAGACCCAAAATCGTTCAAAATAACCACAAGTTCAACAAGTTCGGTTCAAATACAATAAAAATTAACGAGACCCTACAGGAGGACCTTCTTAAGGTCGAGCGCTTGTGTCACCTCAACAACATGGTTTTAAATCCTAAAAAAATACGTGAATGATAATAGGAACAAAAAACAAACTTAAGCAATCTCAAAAACTAAATTTTAAAGTTTTAGATAATCAAATAGAAAATGTATTTTCTCAGAAACTTAAAGGAATTTATATTGATAATACCCTTTCTTGGAAAATTCATAGTGATAATACTTGTTTAAAGTTATCGTCTAAATCACATTTACTGAAAAGAATTAATTATTTCTTAACCCCTGAAATGAGACAAATCTTTTACAATTCATATATATCTCCATGTTTTGACTACGGTTGTATAACATGGAATCAGTGCTCGTCTGCATCTATAAATAGGATAACCAAAATTCAAAAAAAGGGCAGCACGGATCATTCTAAAAAAACCTAGGATGTTGAACACCGAAAACAATTTTATTGAATTAAAATGGTTAACAACAACTCGATGCGTATATCTCACCGTTTTGATGCTATTGGAGATAATAAATGGATAAACTCCTTGCTATATGTCAAAGAAAAAAACTTTCTCGTTTAGAGGTATGAAGTATTGGAATTCACTCCCATTACACTTAAGAAAAGATTAAAAGAATATCTGATATCTATGAATGATCTTTCGTAAGATATTTTTTTCTCTATTTTAATTAAATGTGTATGTCGTGTTTGACGAAATTGTGTGTTATTCATTAAATGTTATCTTGTTATTCGAAGGCCTTATTGTAAATAAGCTAATCATTAGTCTGTTTGATTTATGTGTATGATGGTGTCTTAATAAGTTACATTCGTTAAATAAAAAAATATTATTATTATTATTATTATTACTCTGGCCAGCCCGTGCATCCGCCCAGTCTGACCAGAGTCTTCATTGTACACTATGTAGAAAGAGAAGGTCTCAAGGTATCTTAAGACAGCCAGGAGACCTAAAATTGCAATGCATTGAGTTGTTGTCTGAGGTACTCAATGTTTACATTTAACTTACATGTCAAATTGTTGGAAATGTTACGCACAGGCTCATTTCATTATTGTCAAACACTTGTAGTAGGGTATTAGATCATTTTGCGACAGTTAAGTTTAAACCTGTACTGAGACTGCTGATCTTTCGTTTATTGAATTTAAAAACTCCAAAGATGTTGTCATAATGATATATTTAATGTTGTAGACAGCGTGAAGATGGCTGACTTGCTCAAAGACAGCGATATGGATCAGCTTGAACAGTGGATAGGGGCTGGACCTAAAACCTTCACATTACTTTATAAAATCTCGAGGGACGGATGTAACGCGACTACATTCCACCAGAAATGTGACAATCAAGGAGCCACTGTTACCGTCCTGTATAACCAACAGAAAACTGTGTATGGTGGATATACCAGTCAGAGTTTGACCAGTAGAGGAAACTACATTGTTGATGGACAGGCTTTTCTTTTTCGCCTGCATTTAAATGGGAAGCTTCTACCAATTAAATTTCCCAGGAAAGGGAATGGAAACGACGTATATGATCATGGTACTTACGGACCAACATTTGGCGGAAACCATGATCTTCACACATTTACCAACGCCGTCAATAACTCCGGCGGGTATTTTGCTCTAAATGGTTACATGAACATATGCAACTCGTACGACGCACAAGGTCAACACCCCAACAACATTAATAACGGAAACATGAACGTCACAGATCTTGAAGTGTATAAGGTGACAGGTGAGTAATGTCATGTGCATTACATTATAGGTTTGTTTGTTTGAATGGGTTTTACGCCGCATTCAGCAGTTTCGCAGTTATATCGCGGCGGCCGGAGCACCTAACAATGGATTCCTGATGTTTCTTTCACCTGTACTACAATTACACCCTCAACTAGCCTCCGACTGCTATCTCACATAGGTTTACAATTATATCAACCCATTGGTGAAAGACAAACATCGGAAAGGATATTTGCCGCCACCGGGGATCGAACCCACGACTTCCAGATTGGAAGTCTTATGCCTAACCAACTGCGCTATGGTGGCGGCCTACATTATAGGTAGATTTTGCGCGGTGAGCCGTGAAATCTAGTTTTAACGGTTAAATTCTCGTGCTATTCTATCAAATTGATAAAAACAGGTTTAATTAATACCTAAAAATGATACAAATTACCTTTCAAATGAAACTTATTGTTTGTCTAAGTTCGTAAGGTTTATTCATTCATGTACTTTAAAAGTTGAAAAGGAGGTCTCACGTCCAATTCCTATCATATGTTTTTTTTAAATATACTCGATATACCTATGGTAATGGACTCATCGCTTACGTCAGAGCTTAACTTTGAAAATACACCTTTAGTCTTGGTCAACGTGCAAACAAAAATAACAACAAAATATATCTATGTTATAGGCCTATTGATTCACTGAATGACAAAACACAATGCAACGACTTATTTCAAAGGACAATGTTGACGCTTCATTTCTAACTTACGAAGTTTAAGACCCCACGAAACCGCTTGTCTACTACCTTGCGTTGAGGATGGAAACGTTGGCGATACGTCATATATTGATACCCCGCTTCGCACGTGTATCCACGTGAAAAGCGGTGAATCATTTATAAACATTAGAAAGCCATTTTTTTTTTTATCCTGAACGCATTGCTGGTATCTACGCGTATATATAGAGAGAACGTAACAATAGTCGCATTGTATCTATTTTGATAATTAGTAGTTTAAAGAGTCCTTACGTATCGAGGAGTCGGCGCCATACTCTTTTAATTTTAACTGACTCTATATATCAATAGGTACTTACAATAGCTTAGCAGTGATCCGTTATATAAGGTCATTTGGTATTTATTGTAGTAAAGACCCGGTCCCACTGCACCTACGGATGCATTGGGAATGTGAATCGAATGAGCATCTTCACATCCGCTGAAAAGACGCTTTGCATCTGTTCCGTTCCCTGTAAATATGTACGCTCTGTCCGTCGAGTGTCCGTTCATTGCGATTTCATTCGCACAGAAAGTTTTGAGCTGCACAAAACTTATAGAGCGGATAAATTTCCCGCTATGTACGATGTAAAATACGAAAAATTGAGAGGAACAAACGGTATGTATCAGATACCGACCACAATACTTCCGCTGTAGCCTGCCCTCAATGCATCCGTTGGGCATCCCGGCTCTAAACTCTGATCTTTTGTAGATGAGGATGGAAATATTTCCCGTTTGTACGATGAAAATGCGAAACCATTCAGAACATCGCTCTGACTTTTCCGTAAACTAGGAGGTACCTCGGACATAACTGCAGTAACCTTTGATCATTTTTATAATTCGGCTTCCGGTGGTACAGGCTGTCCAGCGACCCTAAAATTCCTAAAAAATCCTATTTTTTTCTGTTTGGCTAAATTCCTAAAAAAGTGAAGAAAACAAGGCAAATTCCTAGAAAAGCCCTTACTTTTTCTTACAATTCCTAATTTTTCTTTTTTTTCATGGTCAACTGTCTATCCAAAAGAATATGTGTTGATATAAAAGTTTCTCACCAATCCTTTCTAAATACTTTCTTACTATGTTAAATACCTGAAATCTTTTTTACTCTTTTAAACTCTGCAAACCAACATTGTCATTGAGGTCAGTCATGTTGAGGTTTACCACTTCATGAAGTTCTAAAGCATCCTCAGTCAATAAGAAAAGGTGCTATAATGGCTACTGGTAATGCTCTAGGTGTGGCACACATTAAAAATGTGACATATATATTTGAATTTAAGAGCCAACTGTATATTAACCCTTAGCTGTAACAATCATCTGCTATTTACAAGTATATCAATCTAACATAATATCCTTTAACTGGCTAAATATCATACAATGAATCTGAAGCAAATGCTGTTTGGATCTATACTTTGAGTATGTCTTAATAGGTTGCATTAATATAAAACCGTTTTCTCTTTTACATCGGGTCTCATTTTAATCAATCAATTTAATCTAATATCAATTATATCTGTATATTTTCTCAAAATGCTCATTGATAAACCCATACCATAAAAAAACAACAAATCAAAATGCCTATTCACATTTTCCTAATTTTCAATCTCATTTCTTTTCATTTTGCAACGAATTATGAATTCTCTTTTTTTTCAGTTGGTAACCCCCCTTCATTGCCAATATTTAATCTGTAAATTGCATACCTATAATGATATTTCAATTATCTTTTTTTTTTTTATTTTTTTTTAAAAAAACAATCAGATTAAATAATCCAGACAACATATTATTCCTATTTTTGGGAGGATTTTAAAGTGAACGTTATAAGCTCAAATCATTTTCATAGGAATTTGTGATGGGATATACACCCTAAAGCTACATAATTAAAATAAAGATTCATCAATTAAATAATGAATTGCATAAATAACTTGTTTTGAAATATGAAATAAGATAAATAAACAAAATAATGGCATAAAATACCCCTATACAAAAATGGGTAGTGAAATGTCTAAACAATTTCAAAACAGTAGTGAAACGTCCAAAAGTGAAATGGCCTAATTGTGAAACGTCCCTAGTAGGAAACGTCTCAATGGTGAAATGACTGACATTCAGTCAATATAGTATTATATTCTTTTCAATATAGAAAGAAAAGTAGTCTAATTGAACATTTCTATACAACTTTTTTCAAACCTGAAAATGTCATTAATATGATCATGAAGAACATTTGTTTTTTAACTTAATATTTTGACAATGTATACATATGCCATTGACTCACAGATGTGATTTAAAATTTCCTTTTAACCCCTCTGCTGGGCAAAATTTTGGCTAACCTTTCTCTGACTGAATGAAAATGGTTATGTCATAGTAAGGACAGTCTCTGTGAACATACCGTATAAGTTGTTTAAGCACTCATTGACTACATGTATTTGCTTCTTACCTGTTTTCAAGATTAAATTTTCGGCTTAAATTCTTCAAATCTGCCTAAGAAATAATGCTTATATATCGGTACATGCAAAGATATGCTTATATACATGCAAAGATAAACAGACTTATTGAATAATGAATATGTCTATATACTGTTCAATCTAGCAATAGGGGTCTCAAGTAATATTTCCTTACTCTACAGATAACAAGTTTGGCTCAGTCTTTCTCAAACTAGCTTGATAGTTGTATGATTTTCGTGAAGTTTACTGATTATGGTGGTGTTTTGTAAAATATGAATACGAGAAAGGTATTTCTTATACATTCAAATGATCACAAATTTGACTCAATTTTTCTCATAAATTGTCTTGGCAATCTAAAAGGTCTTATATGATTTAATGTTATTTTTGTCTTCCAATTTTCGTTAAGACAATGAGAGCCTTTGTGATATCTTTCATAATTTTCTATATAAACAATGTATCCTAAATACCTCAAAAATTTTCTCTATAGACAAAAATGTTTCCTTAATACTTTATAACCCCGCTGATGATATTTGAATTACTACAGTAAATATTATTATGTACAAAAGGGCAAAGACAAAATGACCACAGTGTCATTCAGTCCATATTATAATTTTCTGTTTTCCCAGGGTTTTCCATGATAATATCATTCATTTGCCCTCATTATTATTCAAAGTTTACATTTTTTGCCTGAATATTTAAAAAAAGACATGTAGATGCAAAGCAGTAAGAGTTATTTATTGCCATCATTAAAATTTGCTTTAAATAAATTGCACATATTATAGGACATTTTAAATAGTCAGGCCAAGTTTTTACCAAAAATATTATCAAGTAGAGAGCAGAGGTTTGGGCTAGATCAAACTGTATGTCTGTGTAGGCTCTTCCAAGTCTATAATGTCTATCAAAGCCTTCACTTCAAAAAGGATACGTCTTGAACAGTATGACCAGGGCTAACTTTTATTGAAGCGAAAGGCAAAAGAACAGAAGAATGTCTTAAGTCTTGAGCTTTAGTTGTTAGGCTTGACCAGTATAAACATTTATTTTTTCCATGTCACATTCAAGAGAATACCTGAAGCAATGATGCCCTTTGATTCTTTTAGTGTAATAACAATTACATAGTACATGGATATAGTGAGTTTTTTCTTGTGAATCATGCAATTTTAAGTTAATCTTAATGTTTACATTTCCCTTATTTATCATTGTTATTCCTAATTTAAGCCCTAAATTAGCCCTAATTTTTTCGATTTTTGTCCCTAAAATTAGCCCTTATTTTCCAACAAGAGGTTCTAGACAGCCTGGTGGTACTTTGGTCAGCACGCCTGAAAAAATAAATTCCTTTAATGCTTTCCGATCGTCTGTTGTGATGAAATAATTTGAAAACACTGCGTTTTGTTTACAAATTATAATTTTGAAAATGCCCATTTACTAGTATGTCTTTATTTATGTTTGTGACATCATATGAACCCGCGTGCGACGTGACGTTCTAATCATTCCCGATGTCTATTCCGTATAATCGCCGAAGCTACTCGATTGATGCGAAATATTACGAGGAACAAACGGTATTTATTAGATACCATCCGTCATACATTTACTTCGGCTGTACACGTCCGGTATTTTTGGGCTCCCAACATCCCAATTTTACCGAAAATTAGTTGTATGAGCTGAAACAGTCTGTGATGTATGTGGCAAAGTATGAAATTTATATCAATTGAATACTGCAAAATAAATGACACTACCTGCTTTGACATCTATTTTCGTGTTGGATAGGTTGTATCAACTTTGGTTAAAGTTTACGGCGACGGGCGGAATCGATTTTCCTATCAATCACCGTCAACGCAAAGTAGAATCATATCTTTGTGGTATGACTTCATATTTATGTGGTAGGCCTATGACTACTTTCGATTTTCAGAGAAAAGCTTTGTGAATTAATATCAATTCAAAATGAAAGCGTGGGGTATGTTTTGTTAATTTTTTTCTGGTCCTTTGTTCTTCATTGAAAGTATCATTGCCACCTTTTTGCACTGTTCCCCAAATGAGATTGAGCCAAAGGTTACCAGACGTGCTTTACCGAGCGTGCTGTAGCCTATCCTTAAATTATGCATCTATTGGGTAAACTAAGAACTCTAATCTGATATTGATCAAAACGTACAGTGGACAGAATTATCAGGTAAGCGGAAAGTATATATAAAGGAGGTAACTCGGATATGTAAGAAAGTAAGTGTATGCTGATATATAATGATTTATATAAAGGAGTTGTATTCCTTTTCCTTTTCGTTCAGCACACGTTACATATACGTCCAATGCTTATGTATCCACTCTTTCCACCTATTCGAATACGTCACAATTGCACCCGGTAACCCCTTCGGAGCTTCCTTCATAGCTCTGTCATCCCCTCTTTTCCGCCAGGCTTCTGGTTAACACCTACCGATCGCCCCTGATACAAATTTTACACAGCCTAAATTTTGCGTTCGGCTTCACAAATTTTGGCCATCATTTTCAGTTTCCATTAAGCGTATGCGAACGGATGGAAATTTCGCTCCTCCGCCTTCTCCGATTAGCATACTCTTTATGCCTGTTTTTGTTGGACCTACCTTGCGTTCAGGATGACAAAACGGTGCAAACTGTTTGCTAATTTAACCCACTTTGCACGCGAGAGAACCAAGAGCAAGCCTTAAGTTTGAAACACACAGTCTGCACGTTATTAAAATGACCATTCTAGTTTCAGAAAATTCACAGAATGAGAGGCACTTCCAATTTGGTCCCTTTTTGCATTGTGAGTAACAATTCATTGTGTGTTATTTCTTTTTTAGATGGAAAGCGAAAGCCTCAAGTAGTTGAGCCTTGGAGGAAAACTCCACACTGGAATGAAAAGGTATTGATTGACTATAGAAATATAACTTTTTCATCAGCCGAATGATAGGAGATCAAGCAATTTTTGCTACTGTAATTTACGTTTGATTCGTGTTTTTGAGGACGAGAGAAAGCACGAGTCTTAAAAGAAAAAACTAAGAAAGAAATTTAGCCGTAGTCGTCAGAGATACATAGATACAGTTAAAAAATGTTTTTTAGACTTTATTTCACTAGACATATGTTATTTTAACACAATATTTATTATGGTTTCCAGCTGCTCGACAAACTGATGGAGGACGTGATATCATTCAAGCCATTGCCGGAGTTGAAAATCTCACAAGCAAGAATTTTAATGATAGGCCCAGTTGGTGCGGGGAAGTCCAGTTTCTTCAACACCATAAATTCTATATTCAGGGGTCGAATCACACAGAGGGCGAACAGTGGCTGTGCAGAGCAAAGTCTTACAACGGTGGTATGTTCAGGGGTTCTTAATAATAATCGTACATGTACTTTCAGTTCTTTTGGGTTTTAATATGAATACGATTTGCAAATTATCATGCATAGAAATGCTTGCGACTACTGTTTATTGAAACTTGAAAGAAAGCACATTGTCTTATAATGAGTTACACTTAGTCAACAAGTTATTGCTTCTAACCGAGAGGTAGTTTTCACTGGAGAGAAGACGAGTTCAATTGCGATCAGGCGAGAGCGAGATGATCATAAGTCGCTAGTACGATAGATCACGATGGTAGTACCGGATAAATTGGGCTGCCGAGCCCGATAAACCTTCCCACGTCAAGTCACCCGTCATCTATTCTATTTCCCTTGTGGCAGCACCCTTTCTTTCCGACTATTTGTTTCTCACAATTGGGTCGATAATCGTAATTCAATGTGGGATAGCAGCTGGAGCCTAGGAAAGGGTGTAATGGTTATACTGGTGTGAAAATTCCAGAAAGCCATTGTTTGGTGCTCCAGCCGCTGCGTTATATTGAAAGATTGTTTAAAGCGAAATAAAACCCCATCAAAACAAAAATCTTTTCAATTTATCCCGTTACAATATTTTTAAGCAAACAAGTCTATATAAGTCTTGACATGACTGACCGTAACCTCTATTAGCATACATTACATGCTAGACTGATTGTCACATGGTATCTCCGTTAGGTCTCGTTTAACTTCGTGAACCAAGTTTCACAATATATACCTATTAAATGACACTGTGATGAGTAGATACTTGTCATTGCACGTGGAAAGATTAAAGAATCAGAAGATGAAAGACAGTGGTTCGAGTCACTATGTCAGCATATTTATTTTTCCTCTCGGCTTCAATCCATTTTATAGACTTTTTTTTTCTTTTGAATAATTGAATATCACTCGATTCCCAAAGAGATTTGAGGTATGTAATAAACTATTTGTTTTTCCCGTAAGTTTATTTTTTTTTTATTTGTTTGGATGGGTTTAACGCCTCTTTTTATATTTTTTTCGGTCATATTGGAGGGGGGGGGGGTGAAACGCTTAACTATGATGCCTGGTATTTCTCTAACGAATTCTACCGCGACAACTCTTCCGAGACTCCAGTTACTTATCCCAAATAGGTCTTCGATTTTCAACCAAATTTGCTATATTTGAGTTCAGGAAATAGAATGCGATTAATGAAACGGGCTAAACAATAATTGTCATTCAAACACGAGATAACTAGTCAACTGGGGGCTAACAGAAAAAAAGAAAAAACAAACAAACAAAAAATACTGGGATGAAAGCAGCTTCGGACCCATGATCCCTGCACCTGTAGTCATGTGACTAGACCTCTCGACCACACAGTCAAACAGTGTTTATCTGAACTATTACATTATACAAACATTTTTAAAACCCATACACTGTACAAGGATTTACGACGTTTTTCGAAAGCTTGCGGCTGCCCTCGATGATAAATGTATTCATCCGTTAATTTATTCATTGCATAAAGGTCAAGTCATGTCAATAATTTCACACTATACGACTTAAAACACGAAAATTTAAACCAGTCCCGATTTACACAAGGACTGTTCATTATAATGTTGAATGGATGGTTGGGATATGGTGAATAAAGAACTCGATAATTTTTAGGATTTTTGATGCTGCAGAAAGAAAATATTTAACAACAGAGGCAATGCAAACATACCGAAAGGTTAGGAAAATATGGATCGGGTGATTTTCTAGTCAATCACAATCTCTTGCATTATCTCATCCTTACTCTTGTGCTTCCTTCATATCGCAATTTCACAAGCGCATTGCCGTCAGTCAATGGATTTATAAACTTTTGCACTTTAATTAGATTAGGGACCATTCACCTTTGGTCTTCAATTTCAGTATAACCAGTACGAGGTACGAGTACGTTCGGGTGCGGCACTTAACTTCCGGTTGTGTGATACACGTGGTTTAGAGGAATCTCAAGGAATGGATGGCCTCGAATGTAACTACTTATTGGACGGACACGTTCCAGATTTTTACCAGGTATCGCTAGTATCGGACGAAGAAGTTAATTCAAGTCAATTGATTTCTCGACATCTAAAATAGTCATATTATCTGTATCTATCTGAGAGCCAACGGCAATATATACTTAGTCAAAAATGTTTAGCAACTCTGCATTTTTGAGTGATATTTAACTGTATCAGAAATATGGAAGCTAAACGAACTTTCGCATTAAGTGTAACCTTTAATCAATAGCTCTATGCTATTGTTTTGTCACAGCGGTGACTCTTCAACCCCTAAACATACCCGCATCGGGGGGAGGGGTAGTTTTCAAAAGTCACAGCCTGACACTTTTTGTCCAGATGTTCAAGTTTCTGTTCAATATCACGAAGTCTGGGGTTACAAATATTAAAGCAAATGTAACCTTAGTTAATGGGCTTTCATTCATGCAAACACTAATCCTTTCCACGTTAACATTATGTTGACGTTGCATGTTTAACGTCCACCTATTTTCTGAAATTATCGCTGCTCTGTTGCATTTCGAATGATCAGGTAAATCTACATTGACCTTGTGAAGACTCATGAGATCATTTAGAAGTGTGCTACATCTTTGTAGCCACAGAAAAGTGACAATCCAGAAATGCCGCTATGTGATCTTTGTCCGTTAACGTCTCCATCATCGCTTTGAGCGGATTTCTTCAAATTGTTAAAGTGCTGGTCGAAAAAGATGAAAAATGGAAAGGTATGATAGACTTAAAGTTGTAAATGAGAATATTTGACGTTAAACGCATAAACTACATACGTTACCTCTTCAATGTGGATCTTCTAAGTAAACAGTGTTGATTTGGATAGGCCATCAATAAGCTCATCGCTCTATCACTAACTCATGAACTTGATATGGACACAGTCTATTTTACATACCAAAGAAAAGTGTTGCAAAACTTTTTTGGCTATGTATATATCCGTTTGGATTTTGCAGTAACTTTTGTTTTAATTATTATATTTGTTTGCTTATAAACGTATTCTGCTCATTTTGGGGGCGTTTTTATTGCAATTAACGAATATGTGTTGTATTTGTTGAAAGTTTACACGGTATGTGTGTTACTCCGAAGACCGCTCAATATCTTCACTTTTTAACACATAAAGCACTTGTAACAGCATTTCTGAAGGGATTATATTAAGGTATATTACTCTATAGGAAGGATTATACACACCCAATTTTTGTTTTCGGAATGAAAAATTGTTGGAAAGAATGTGGGTCGGGGATCGAGGCTAGGACCCACGACTAGGAGCCCAACATGCAAAGGATTGCTAACACATACATGTTGGCATGTTAAATACCTATGAAATTTAAACCATTTTTTTTCTTCCTCACAGTTCAACCCGTCCAGTCCGATAACACCCGAGACGGACAGATTCATTAGTAAACCAACACTCGGGGATAAGATTCACTGTGTGGCATTCGTCCTTGACTCCACGACGCTTGACGTAATATCTGCAAAAGTTCTTCAAAAAATCAAACAGTTTCAATCGCTCATGAACCAAAAAGGTAAAACAAAATAGTATTTTGCATTAGAAACCCACTTGTTAAGAATTGGTATTTATTCATTTTCGTTGGACAAAGTACAAAGTCATTTGTAAGACTTTTTTTCTTTCGAAAAATTCAAATCGATATAAGTCGAAATCAAACGATTATTCTTTATCTTTTATGCAAAAATCAGACAAAATGTGGAAATTTTAGGACTCATTTTCTTGAACGCGTCATTTCGCACTTGATTGCTTCGTAACGTTCATTGTGACGTCACTTATTAGCTCCTATGAGACGACGTCGTAAAGAGTGAAATAGACGGAAGCGGGGTATAAGTTATTTGGTAATTTCACTGGTTATGCAGTAAGTTTATCAAATGTCAATCTACCGTTATTTCTCGACAATTCACCGAAAAGCATTGAAGAAAGATAATGATTAGTCTTGGTGCATTGTATTTTCTTTTAAGAACTGTAATGCCTCTTTTCAAATGTTGGTAATGTATCTACTAAAATACCTTCTAGATATCGAACTGTTTACAGAAATAGTCGCGCCTTTTTTGTTTGAACTCGAAATTGATTGTACTCGAATTACCGTTCTATCAAATGTTGCGAATTATGTTACAGGAATACCACAAGCTGTCATACTAACAAAAGTTGATCGTCTATGTGAAGAAGTCAATAAAGACATCTCAAAAACTTTCAAGAGTAAATCTGTCCAAGACATTGTAGAAAAGACCTCTCAAACTCTCGGACTTCCACGTGGCAACGTACTTCCGGTGAAAAACTACGAGAACGAGATGGAACTCGATGGTAGACTGAATATCCTGGCCCTTTTAACCTTGAGACAGGTCCTCAACTTTGCTGAAGATTACATGGAGAACTTACTAGATAGAGTCCGTGCTAACGTAGCCGGTACTAGCCGTCTGGACATGAAAGACTGATGATTATTGATATTTGATCATGCCAGTTTAAAGTCGTTGTGAGAAACATTTTTAAATTTAAAGAGAATTGCTTTGTTATAAGTTTAAACTGACTATAGTCAACAAATTGCTGACTAGTTAATCATGTTGAAAATTAGTCCAAAATAGGAAAGCACTGAATGAATACAGAAAGAATTAAGGAAATAAAGAAAACGTTGATTATATGTTTAATCAATCATGTCGTCAAAAGAGAAACACACGACAAAATTAAAAGCGGAGCATAATCATAACTGTATGCATAGCTCGGATCCATTTATACGCCGCCGAAGGTGGTACGAGGGTTGTTCAAAAATAATCCGGATTTTGCCTCGCAAAATTTTAGTTTTCAAGCAATTATACTAAATTTGGTATCATTCTATGTCGTGTAATAGGTTGCAAAAAAAATATTGTAAATAAATAAATTATGGTAAAAAAAATTATATTTATTCAATAAATTAAATTATTTGTTCTATAGTTATTTATATTTAGTCAATAATGATAAATATTTATTCTATAATTATGATTATTTTTTTAAAAAAATAAATAATTTATTCAATAATCAAAATTATTTATTCTATATTTGTAAATATTTGTTGTATAATGAAAAAAATATTTATTGTAAATTAAATTATACAATAAATATTTTTTTCATTATACAACAAATATTTACAAATATAGAATAAATAATTTTGATTGTTGAATAAATTATTTATTTTTTTTAAAAATAATCATAATTATAGAATAAATATTTATCATTATTGAATAAATATAAATAACTATAGAACAAATAATTTAATTTATTGAATAAATATGTTGTTTTTTTTACCATAATTTATTTATTTTTGGAATAAAGATTCGTATTATAGATCAATTATTTTTTTCATATAATTTTGCAACCGATTACACGCCATATCATTCGATGTCAGAATTCAATCCATGCATGACTATGTAAAATCGATAAAACTCTCGAACATAACGCACGCGCGTTTGCCATATAAAATGCCTTGGTAACGAGTACCCGGCGCAGTAGATGAAATGCCCCATTTATTTAGTCTTCTTTCGTAAATACTTTTTTTCTTTTCTGTCAGCTGAAAACTTGAAAATTTATTGAGTTGCAGGAATAGTTATTGCGTATACCCTTTCTTAATTTGAAGTAATTTGACCATAAAACTTTTCGATAAGACTCGTTTAAGGTAACTGAGGACAGATAACATGGTCGAATTTTCGACTTTCTTAAAATCTCATAATAATTTCTGAGATTTATATTTGAAGTGCGGTAATTAGCGAACACGCAGTGAAAAGGGTCTGAAGCTCGTTCATTTGACGTCGTGACTTCATTAAGGGGGCAACCCCTTTTCGACCCACCAAAATCATTATGTGCAAATATTTTCAGAATTAATCGGCCGATTTTCACGAAAATAGTTTCATTTTGAAAGTCCAAGATCGCCCGAGCTATTCGTTTAATTTCTCTGCACATTCAAATAGAAAAATAGGCCCGAAACGCTAACTATTTCGCGAATTTTAACAATTGACGTTCCTTTTTTCATTTCATTTCTTGTAAATAAGTAGAGATTTCTAAAAATTTCGTCCGGTGACCTATGCTGATTTTTTTGTTATTTTGTAGCGAAAAGAATATGCTTTGTATTAATCAAATAAAAATTATATGTCTTCGAGTTAAATTTTTTATTAAATCCGATTTTGTGAAGTTGTTGGAACAGTTTTCGTCGAATTCGACGTCGCACCAAAACCGTCGGCACTATGCTTATTTTGCGTCAATCTCCGTGCAATAACGTATTCTGAAATATTTGAAATTAATCTTTATCGTAAAATATAGGATTCAAAAGTATTAAATCTGAATGTGATATTAAGAAATACATCGATTCCCTGAAGTTGTATCCATTTAAAAAGACAGCTTTTGTGAACATTTGACGGGACGTTGAAATATCCTTTGATTTGCGATATCTTCGCGGAATCGAATTTTACAAAAAATCTAACCCGAATAGACATGGTTTTTATTTCAAATTTCTTCAGCGGATTAGTTTGACAGCAACATATCTAAATTTCAGCATAGGTCACCGGACAAATGTTCGAGGAAAAAGGCAATATTTCCAGTTACTGTACTCGAAAACAGCAACGCAGAAGGCATTAACATTTAATACGTTACACTTAATTGTATTTCTTACACTTATATCTTCATATCCATAAAACATAACATCAGGCGTCTTAAACCGACAAAAATGGCGTTCTCGGGATGAAAATCGGTCTATTATTTCCGAAAGAAATGGACAATTACTGATTTTGCTCCCTAATAAAGGGGTCGGCCCCTTGATGACGTCATGACGTCAACCCTACGTTATGAAATTCTTGTATATGACCGAAATATGAAAGCGGGTAATTCAACGTCTAGTTTTATCGCATTAGGCATGATTTGCAGGCAATATAAAATTTGGACCTAAAATGGCCCTCTATGTGTCCGCATTTACCTTAAATAGTGGCAGGTTGGACGCTCGGAACGTTCTACATGCCGTCATCCGACTCCTCGGAATTTAGGCCAATAATTTATTTTTTTCGGAAATTCAGTAGAAATTATTATGTCCCTGTTATAAGTGTTATGTTTTTTGTATTTTCGTTTATTTATAGTCGTTTCAGAGAGAATTATCTTTTGTAATATAACTTCAATTATATGTTATTCAAAAAATGGAAATTGGTAGAATTACGGATTACGGTTTGTCCATTGTTTTTTATACGCCGCCGAAGGTCGAAGTATATTTGTAACATCTCCGTCTGTCCTTCCGTCCCGATGACAGTACGTACGCACGTTCGTCCGTGCGTGCGTTACAATCTTGTGAACGCAACCCCTCCTTCATTTATGGATGGATTTGGATGAAACTTTCACAAAATGTTCCTAGTCAACTGACCTTTGGCATATTGTCGCGATTTGGATAATTTTAGTGGCGTCATAGAAAAAAGGGCCTTCTTGTAAAAAATTCTTGTGAACAAAAGTTCTCTCTCATTTATGGACCAATTTGGATGAAGTTTTCAAAATGTTACTAGTTACCTGATCTTGCACATATTGTCGCGGTTTGGTGAATTTTAGCCGCGTCTGGGAAAGGGGGTTTGTAAAAATAAAATTCACGTGACCGCAACTTCTCCTTCATTTATGAACCGATTTGGATGACCCTTGCACAAATTGTTCCTTGTAACTTGACCTTGCGCGTTTTGTCACCGTTTGTTGAAATTCAGCCGTGTCATGGAAAAAGGGGCCTTCATGTCAAATTTATTTTGAACACAATTCCTTCATTTATGGACTGATTTTGATGAAACTTTCACATAATGATCATTGTCACCTAAACTTGTGCATATTGTCGAGCATTGGTGAAATTCAGCCACGTCATGGAAAAAGGGGTCATGTACATATTGTCTTGATATAGTGAACTATGCCATGTCATGGGAAATGCTGCCTTTTTGTTAAATTGAAAGAAAACAACCCTCCTTTTAAGGATTGATATGGTTAATTCTTTCACATGGAAATCCTCATCTTGTGAACAGGAGCATTCTTTTGATGCACCATCACATTTAAGGGGACTTTCATTTTAAAGATAATCCTTTTGGTGGCGTATCTTTTACCAACGTATCTCTTGTTTTTAATATGGCCTATTGGGCGAGCGTGAAACTATTTTTGATATAACACAGGTGATTTTAGCTCACCTGATCACAACGTACTCAAGGGGAGCATTAAGGATCACACAGTCCGTCGTCCGTCGTCAACAATCTTTAAAACTTCTTCTCATGAGTCACTCGACCGATTTCAATGAAACTTTGCCAAAATATTCCTTGAATTACCATCTTTAAAAATTGTTCGCAAATTTCTCATTAGCCCTTAAATAAAGGCGTGGTAGGGCGTGGCATTGTTTCACCTTGAAATCTTTGAATGGCATCTCCTGAACCACTAGGCCGATTTCAATGAAACTTTACCGAAATGTTCATTTAACGACCCTTTTCAAGAATTGTTCGTAAAATTTTGATTTGCTCATTAATATAGACGTTGCAGATCGGAACCAATGGGCCGATTTCAATCACACTGTACAAGAATATTCATTGGGTGACACTTTTCAAAGAATTGTACGCGAAGTTTTGATTGGCCCATAAATATGGGTATTGCAGGGATGGGCTCATTTTGAGCCCAAAATCTTCGAACAACATCTATTCCTGAACCACTGGGCCAATTTAACGAAACTTTTCCAGAAGGTTCCTTGAGTGATCTTTTCCAAAAATTGTTCGCGAATTTTGATTTGCACATAATTATTGGCGTGGCGTGGAGGGGCTTATTTTTAGCCTGAAATCTTTTAAATCATCTCCTCCTTAACCACTGGGTCGATTTCAATGAAACTTTACAAGAAAATTCCTTGGGTGACCCTTTTCAAAAACTGTTCGCGAAATTATCATTGGCCCATAAATATTGGCGGGGAAGGGAGGGACTTATTTTGAGCCCGAAATCTATGAATGACATCTCCTCCTGAACTACTGGGCCGCTTTCAATGAAACTTTACCAGAATGTTCCTTTGGTGACCCTTTTGCAGAAACCGTTCGCGTAATCTTGATTGGCCCATAAATATGGGTGATGCAGGGCGGGGCTTATTTTGAGCCCGAAATCTTTGATCGACCTTTCCTCTCGAACCACTGGGCCGATTTCAATGAACTTTTACCAGAATGGTGCTTTGATGACCCTTCTCGAAAATTATTAGCGAAATTTTGATTTGCCTAAAAATATTTGTGTGGCAGGGCGGGGCTTATTCTGAGTCTCCTCAGTAATGAATTGGTGGACAGGGTCTATTTTCACTTTAAATTCATGGAATAACATCTCCTCTTTAATAATTAGGCAATTGTGAATGAAACCTTGCCAGAAAGTTGCTTGGATGTGATCCACTGGCCCAAAAAAGTCAGGTGGGCGTTCTAGAGCCATTCTGGTACTCCTATTTCAATAGTAGAAGAACTATGCAAATGAGATAAGAACATGTAGCAATGTTATATTTTCGTTGTGAAAATGAAGACGTGATGCATTTGCGGACATCATTTCGCAAACAGCATTTTATGCGTTTCGCGGAATAACTTGAGTCGAAAAATTTCATAGATTTCCTCGATTTGTCAGAAAAGTTCAGGTCATATTATAAAAACAATATCAAACTGTTCCTCATAAAATACCGAATTCATTAAAGTCGTCATCTTAAACAGATAAAAACTCGATACAGCCACGTTTTATCTGTTTATAGAAGACTCGTTGAATAAATGCAGTATTTCATGACCTTTTTTGTAATATACACAAACGAATAAACTGAAAATGCCGTTTGTTTTCTTGAAAAATCCCTCGGTATGGATGAAATAGATACATAAAATTATCCTGGGGTGACTCTTTGACTCTCCACGTGCTCCGCAGTGTGTATGGTTAGTTTTGGTTTCAGACAATATTTTCAGATTTGCGTAGATGCTTCTGCGACACAGACATTTACAACATAACCCTTAAAATCATACATGAACATTTCATCACTAGATGTTCGTTTGGCATTATAAATACAAATATCTAAGATTATTTGGAATACACATAGACAGTGCTTCTTATCCCCGTCTATAAAACCCAGACGGTACGAATTTAATGAGGAATCCATAAGAGCAGATTCAGCAGTGGCCGTGACATCAGGTTCAGCCAAATTCGAGTCCTAATCATGGGCCCGGTCATAGTTAAAATTATTGACAAGATTCCATAAGATACGGAAGATTTCAAAAATTTAGGAAATTATCTTGATCGTAAATTATCTAATTGTTATTTTCACATCAAATTTAAATCTGCTTTATAAGTAGAAAATATCCTAGAAAGATTAGATAGTAGTAAATCAACTGGGGGTTGGACTAAAAAATTGAAAATGTGCGAAGACTTTTTTTCACAACCGGTGGCATATATTATTTAACAGCTGTATATCAAAAGGCATTTTCCCACTTGAGTTTAGAAGGGCTAGTGTGACGTCTCTTTTCAAGGGCTAAGATATAATTCGACTTGTCGATTCTTGGCTGTTTGATATGAATCAAGGTAAACTGATTGAAACTGTATTCCTTGATTTTAGGAAGTCATTTGATCTTGTATATTACGAGATTCTTCTTTTAAAGCGAAAGCCCCACCATTTCACTTTTATCGCATGTGATCTTTTTCGATAGTATTTAAATGAAAGACAACAGGCACCCAAAAAATGGCAACATTTTGTCTGTTATGAAACCAAATTTTTCTTGAAAACCTCAAGGATCTATACTTCGACCCACTTTATTTTTAATCTATGTTAACGATCTATCTCTTTCTTTGTTTGTCCTATAACCTAGATATGTATGTTGACGATGCAACTCTACATAATACTCTTTAGAAGCGTTTATCAATGAAAGTTCTTAAGGTGATCTTTTTCAGATCGAAGAGTAGTGTATGATTTTGATTCCACTTAATACGAAATGCATGCTAATAGGTTTCCATAAAAGGCTTCGACAATTCAAACTTTAGAATTACAAGTACACCATGAATAGATAGAGAACGTTTCTTTGAATAAACCTTAGGGCTGCATATAAACAGCAAAATATGTTGGAATATTCACATTGATAATTAATGTTCAAAAATCCCATCAAATCTTTACGTTTTTAA
Source organism: Fragum whitleyi (assembly GCA_948146395.1). Taxonomy (NCBI): domain Eukaryota; kingdom Metazoa; phylum Mollusca; class Bivalvia; order Cardiida; family Cardiidae; genus Fragum; species Fragum whitleyi. The sequence goes on from OX411544.1 coordinate 26,801,941, forward strand.
AATGATTAACAGTTTCCTTATTAATGATGAATTTATCATAATGCAAACAAATGTTTTGTAATGCTTACATTACACCTAACTTAGATTATGGCTGCATCATTTGGGGTCAATTCAAATCATCTTCTACTCAGCGGGTCAGTAAATTCCAAAAGAGGGTCGCAATTTGATCTGCACACGAAAAATTACGTATTGCTCCTACACCAAAGCAGGATATTAAATGTGCTTTCGGTATTTAAACTATTTAGCCTGCCAGAATTGGCTAATGATGAAGTACATTTGCTTTTGCATCAATTAAATGAGAACTCAGTTGGTTGATATTCTTTCCACGGGGATTCCATATGACCTCGAATTGACTCAAATCGACAAAATCTGTAAGGGAGGGATTGCCAAGATTGTCGATTATAGGGTGGTCGCGAAGGCGGTTATGTGACGTCACAAACATAACCGCAGATGACGCTGCAAAAAATAAAATCAACGAAAGATTAAATCTGGTCATTTTATAATTTGATAACAAAACGCAGTGTTTTACTGCGTTTTGTGATCAATTTTTAAATTCAGACCCAAAAGATCACGTAGATGATCAGACAGCATTCAAGGAGTTTTTAAATCGGACTGTGAAGCAGTCCGCATTTATAGATACCGTTTTCCAGAAATCCAGTCTGTTTGACCCACTACATTTTTACCTTTATCTTCTGAGCAATGTGTTCAAACCAAATTATGTGTTTTCAAACACCGAAGAAAGGGTTTATAACAAGATTTGTAGCACTTACAATATTACTGCTCTGATTTTTTTCTCGAACGGTCATTCACCAGTTGTAGGGCTGACAACCAATCAGATTCTGTTATGATTATCACCCACGCGTAAATTCAGACCACGTGGTAGATACAAATGGACATCGTCTGCTCGAAATGTGTCGATTAAGTTGTTTGTCATTGGTCAATGGTCGTCTGCACTCGGACAGGGAGCGTGGGAAGTTTAATTTTTTGTTCGCATGGTGGAATGAGTACTGTTGACCATGTGTTAACAAATAGAAATAATTTTGTAATTTTGAAATATTTGATTTCAATGAGTACTCTGATCACGCTCCAATCCTATTTTCAATAAATTCAAATTTGAGTATGAATAAAAATTATTCAACAACAAATAAACCGACAAAAACATACGATAAACTGATATAGGATAGCAGTAAGAGCGATTTATTTTTAGAACAACTCATGAATAATCATAGAGTGCTGCTAGATTTAATCGATTGGTCAGAAACCAAAGATATAAATAGCAAAGTTGGCGATTTCACGTGTTTCTTGAGGGAAAATGCATTTATAGTATTTGGGAAAACCCAATGCTTGAAATACAAACATGTTTGTAATCAAAATTTTAACTAGTTTAATGAAAAATGTTTTGTTGCTAAACAGGCTTTTAAACTCTATAGAGAGAGGAATAATATTAACAGACAAGCTTTTAGCTTGGCGCGTGCTCATTATAACAACGTAAAAAAATCTGCTAAGAAATAATTTAGACTAGCAGAGGGCTATCGAATCAGCAAACTTTCAAAATCGGACCCACGAGGTTGGATGAGCTGGCGATGTCCTCGAAAAGATGGAGTATTAAGATAAACCTCACAAATTGGGCAAATATTTTACCAACTTTTATTGTCCAAATTTGAGCCCTTTTGATTGGAGAACTATATTTGTTTCTTTAAAGTTAACTCAGTTGGTCCAGTGTGTCAAACTACATAAAATTTGTAATAAACGTCAGATAAACTGCGACCCATCTTATTATTTCCAATCGAACTTCACGTCATACTGTAACGCGGTTACAACCGAAATTGACTTTCGGTTTCGACTTTCGGTTTCCCGAACATTCAACAAATTCCCAGCTCTACTCGAGTTCCCATACACCGATACAGCTCATTCGAAGGGAAAGATCGACCGTTTTATTTTAAGAGGTAAGACATTTAATCGATGCATGAAAGACGACAACTGTCACACCCGTATAGCCTCACACAAAAGTAATTTAATAGACATGTAAATAGTTCAGACAATGAACAAAGTTCTGATGAATCATCATCACACAGGAGTTTTGATGAGGGGATTAAGTTATGTTTTTCCAATGTGGACAGTTTGTCTAATAAAGTAGCGGAATTAGAGGCATTTCTTGATATCGAGAAACCGGACATATTTGGGATTTGTGAAGTTTACCCTAAAGTTGGTGTAGATAAAATGAGCTTGAATGACTTAAAATTTGATGGCTATGATGTTTTTTATCCAAGCAATAGTGGAGATAGAGGTGTTTTATTGTTGATAAAGAAGTATCTTAAAGCCTTGAAAGTGACTAGTCTAGATCATTTAAACTACAATGAAAACATATGGTGTGAAATTCAGTTGCGTGAAAGAGATTCACTGTTATTAGGTATGGTCTATCGCAGTCCTACTTCAACGAGAGAAAATAATTCAAGACTCTTTGATATGATAAAGAGATCATGTGATATGAACTACAGTCACTATGCTTTGATGGGAGACTTTAATTTTGGAGATATTGATTGGGTAAAACCAGAATGTAAATATGCTGAGAATTCAGAAGGAAGTAGGTTTTTTAGCTGTGTGTATGATAATTTTCTACATCAACATGTTCACGAGTTTACAAGATTTAGGGACGGACAAAACCCAAGTTGTCTGGACTTGTTATTTACCAATGAAGAGTTTATGATTTACGAGGACTCAATTTTCATTAAGCAACCACTTGGAAAAAGTGACCATTCAGTAATTAGCTGTAATTTGAATTTGTATGTTGAGAATAATGATGAACAGTTTGTCCGGCAACAGTATTTTAAGGGAGATTATGACAGTATTAAATCAGAGCTTAACAAGGTTGGATGGGATGACCTTCTAAGCGATAAGGGAGTAAACGAAGCATGGAATTCATTGAAGTCGGTTATAGAAGAACTTTCTTCAAAATACATTCCTGAGAGGAAAATGAAAATGAATGGTAACAAGAGAAATTCACCATTTTGGTTGGACAATTTGACTCGCCGTGCAGTTATTAAGAAAAGTAAGTGCTGGAAAAAGTATAAGTATTCTAGATCTCAAAACAATTACACAAAGTATGCAGAAGCCAGGCAAACATGTGCTAACCAGGTTAAAGAAGCCAAGAGAAGTTATGAGAGAAAAATAGCCTTTGAAGTGAAAAGTAACAACAAGTCCTTCTGGAGATATGTGAATTCTAAAAGAAAAACCAGAGAATCAATAGGGGTGTTGAATCGATCTGACAACTCAGAAGCAAAATCTGACATTGATAAAGCAGAAGTTTTGAATTCATTTTTTAGCAGTGTGTTTATTAGATCAGATATGGACGCTACCGAACAATTACATCATACCAGGAGTGTCAGTCAGGAACTTGATGAGTTTACAGTGTCTACAGAGCATGTTTTAAAAGCACTTAATTCGCTTAAACCGGAGAAATCGCCAGGCCCTGATAATATTCACCCAAAGGTTCTATATGAAGCAAGGAATGAGTTGGCCAAACCTCTAGCAATTTTGTTTACTAAAAGCTTAAACGAAGGATGTATCCCAGATGACTGGCGCAAAGCTATCGTCTCTCCAATATTTAAAAAAGGGAACAAGAAAGATCCATCAAATTATCGTCCAGTAAGTTTGACATCTGTTGTTTGTAAACTTTGTGAGCGGCTAGTTAGGGAACAACTCATGGATCATATGAACAAGAACAATCTTTTTGCGGATGCACAATACGGTTTCAGACCAGGTAGATCATGTGTTGTCCAACTGCTAGAGATACTGGATTATTGGACGGAATCATTAGACAACGGAATACCAATTGATGTTATATATCTTGACTTTGCTAAGGCTTTTGACCGAGTGTCTCATGAGCATTTGATATATAAGCTTAGAGAGTTAGGAGTTACTGGAACTGCATTGAAGTGGATCCAAGACTTCTTGCGTGGTAGGCAGCAACGTGTACGAGTTAGTTCTTCCTTGTCATCCTGGACTGATGTTGTGAGTGGGGTTCCCCAGGGGAGCGTAATTGGACCAGTTTTATTCTTATGTTTTATAAATGACTTGCCAGAGATTGTAGACGGCATTGTTAAGGTGTTTGCTGACGATACAAAATTATATTCAAAAGTATCATCCATAGAAGACCATGAAAAACTTCAATCAGATCTGGATAATTTGAACGAGTGGAGTAACAAATGGAAACTGGCTTTTAATGCAAAAAAGTGTAAGGTGCTTCACATCGGTGCCAAGAACGTCAACTATCGTTACACAATGAAAGAATCTGATGGGAATTATGCTGTCATTGACTCTGTTCAGTGTGAGAAAGATCTTGGGATCACCTTCGACCAACATCTAGATTTTGACCAACATATTACAACAATTACAAACAAGGCACAGAGAACACTTGGATTGATACGCAGATCTTTTGAGTGTCTGGATAAGGATATGTTCCTGCCACTTTACAAGTCTCTAATCAGACCCATCCTAGAATACGGTTCATGTGTATGGTCCCCTTACCAGAAAAGACACATCAAGATGATAGAAGACATTCAAAGGAGAGCTACCAAACTAGTGCCAGAAGTAGCCCATTTGACATACGAGGAAAGATTGTTGAAATTAGGATTAGTTAGTTTGGAGTACAGGAGAGACAGAGCTGATATGGTGCAGATTTACAAATCATTACACAACTTGGACCAATTGAAGTGGGACAATATGTTTTCCTTGGCTCAGGATGATCTGAGAGGTCATTATTTAAAGTTCAAAACCAAGAAGTGTCATCTCAACATTAGACTGAATAGTTTTACATTCCGATCGGTTTCTTTTTGGAACAATTTAAGTGACGAAACCATATCTGCTGATAGTGGCAATCAGTTTAAATCAAGGTTAAACGCTGAGATTTGGAACATTAAGAAATTTAAACCGTCTTGTTATGCACTCTGAGACGAACAAGGTCACTTTACACGTTGGAGAAGTTTACCAAAACAGCATATCAGAGGGGTCACGACAGATTATATCTACTATATTGACCCTACGATCCAGGTATCCAGGTATCCAGGTATAGTTTATGGTAATTTCTCTAGTTCTTTCTGCCCCGCCCATTTTGACGACGTGTTCGCTGCTACGCATTTACGTGTTGCCATTACCCCACCGATTTTTGATACAATATGACTAACACTTGGTCACTCAAAATGAACCCGTCCCCTCGCAGCTTTGTGGTGGCTGTCGTTTGTGTATCGCATCTTTATTATAACATTCATATTCTCGATTCAAACCCGATTTTACGGAAGGATTGTATCAAAAGGGGGAGGAGATTTGATGATCCAAATGTGCGATTCTTCATTGGACTACCATTGAAATATTGTATAATATTGTATAACATAGCTAGGCTGCATTTACGACTTATTGATCGTCCATTGTTCGTCTTCATATGATATCGAAAGTACAATGTAAAATGTCACAACTACAGCTGACGAAGGCTTTGACGACAGTTATAATACATTTGCGATACAGTTGAGAATGTCGTGAAATCTACTGTCATTCCTATGAAAACCATTATAATTCTCTCAACCAGCACTCCATTCATTCCAAACACTCAGAAATTGCTCCCATATCACTAAAGATGATAAGACAAACAACTACATTCAAATAAAAATCACTAGAAACAATCCACACTTTCACAGACTTAATTTTAATTTTGAAAGCGTATGATTTGTTCGTGAAAACAGAGAATGCAATGTATATAACCTCTATGCAGAACCTTTAAAGGGGGATGTAATAAATAACGCTAATTTTGTTAGCACTCAAGAGGCCACAATTTTGGTCCAATCTTGATGAAACTCGATTGGATGTTTGTCTGGTGAACCCTATTGAAAATGGGAGCGGCCCATGCCATATCACGGAAAAGGAACCTTATTGACAAAATCTTTGTTAACGCTCAAGAGGCCACAATGTTTGCTAAATCTTAACAAAACTTTGTCAGGATATATTTTTGGCTACAAGAATGAGTTCTATCCTAAATTGGAACGCTCCATGCCATATCACGAGAAAGGGGCCTATATGACGAAACCCTTGTAAACGATTAAAGTAGAGGCCTAAATATTGGCAAAATCTTCATGAAACTTGGTCAGAATGCTTGTCTGACCACAAAAATGAAGCCTACTGACAATTGAAGCGTTCCTTCACATATTATTGGGATCTTAATAACAAACCCCTGTTAGAGATCTAGAGGCCACAATTTTGACCCAATCTTTATGAAACTCGGTCAGAATATTTGTCTGATCACAAGGGTGAACCCTATCGAAAATTGACACGTTCCATCCTATATCACATGAAAAGTGGCCTTTGTGACAAAATCCTTGTTAGCTCTCCTGAGTCCACATTTTTGTCCGCTGGAGAAGGGGAATTAATAGCAAAATCTTTCTTGTGACTCTAGAGGACACAATTGATAAATAATCTAATTGTTCATGAACTTTGGCCAGAATAATAATCTGATGTCAAGAATAAACCTAATTGAAACTCAGAGACCACCAATGAGGCTCGATCTTCATGAAACTTGGTCAAAATATTTGTCAGGTCACAAGAATGAACCTTTTTTGAATTGGAATGATCCATTTGATATCATGGGATAAGGGCCTTAATGTCAATTTTCTTGTTTATTGTCTAGATGCCTCAAAAATGGTCCAATCTTCACGAAATTTTTTCAGAATGTATGTCAGAATGTTTATCAGGTCACAAGGATGAAACCTATCGAATATTGAAAGAATCTATGTATATCACGGGAAAAGGGACCTCTATGATGATTTTCTTGTTTAATCTCCAGAGGGCACAGTTGTGTTCCAATCGTTGTGAGTCATGGTCAGAATCTTTTTCAGGTCTCAAGGGTGAACCCTTTTTAAAATTGAAATGACCCATGCCATATCCCAGGGAAAAGGGGCCTTGATGACATTTTTCTTGAGTTACACTCTCGAAGGCAAAATTATGGTCCAATCTTAGTGAAACTTGGTCATAATGACTTTCAGGTCACAAAGATGAACCTTATTGAAAAAGAGAATGATCTGAATATCACACGAAAAAAGGAACCTAAATGACAGTTTTCTTGCTTACACTTCAGAGGCCACAAACATTTCAAAACTTAATAGAACTTGGTCAGAATATTTTTCAGGTAACAAGGATGTACCCTTTCGAAAACAGGGAGGACCGATTTGATATCAAGGGGAAAGGGGCCTTAATGAAAACGCTTTTGTTTTCACTCTAGCAGGAGACATGAAGTGTAGTCAGAATATCTGTCTGCACTAGGGCGAATCCAATTGAGGATTGTGGGTCCAATGCGGGAATTATTTATTAGACTATCACAAAAGTACAATTATTAATTTTGCTGATAAATCAGCCTTTAATTGTCGTTCATTTAGCCAAGGAGACGAAGGTGAGCGATATAGGACTATCATGGTCCTCTTGTTGATCTCTTCTGTAGAGCTGGGACGAGTAGAATGCTTGTACCCGGGTACTCGGGATCTCGTTACCCACGGGTACTCGAGTACCAGTGATTACTATATAAATGTGACCCACGCAAAAAGGGACCATCTGGGAACACTGTAAAATGAATATTTGAAAAAGAGATTGGGTCCAGCATTGGTCAACCAGAGGTCGCATTTCAAAAATTTATTCACTGGAAGGTAGAGTGAACACTCTAGATTCAGAATATAAGCTCATTGCGAAAAGTTTTGACCCTAGTCAGCCTGCGCAAACCGCGCAGTCTGACAAGGGTCGACACTTTACGCACTACCAAGATGGTCCCTTTTCGCGCGACAGGTCACAATTATCTTATCAACTAAATACAAATGCGGATCGATAATTTTTGTAAAGGGGGTTCGAACATACAAATTCTGACATGGTTTTTAGGTACGAAGGTGTTGCGAGTCTTTGAGTAAGTAGTCAGGACTCTCAAAACTGTCGGATGTAAGTCGATAGGAGTCTCAAAACTGTCGGATGTAAGTCGTTAGAACTCTCGGGATATCAACTTCAGAAAAGAATTGAATACTGTTTTTAACGGTCTTCAATTCTTTTTTGAAGTTAATCCCCACAGATACATAGTGCTTATACAATAGTCGGGCAACGGGTAATAACTCAGAACTCAGGTCCGAACGTTAATCGATCCTCGGGTTCACGGGTAATCATCTTAGTGCTGCTCTGCTGGATCAATTCTCTTATTCCACTATATATTTTACGACTATCCTGGTCGTCCTTTCTAACGGGATGATTTATAGACGTCACAGAGACGTCGGTATATTTTATTGAATCAGTTATTTTCGTGTTTCAATTAAAAAATAAAATTTGTTGGATAACATGAAATATCACATTAATCATAAAAGCTTTTGGAGAGTTCTATTTCATAATCACTGGTTTGTGATAGCAATAGCTTTGTTTAAAAAATATACGCGATTTTAATTTTGAAAAAATGTCAAAACACACATGTTACGCGTAACATGCTTCTCTAAATGGACATATTTAAATCGTTATGGAATTGCTGATACACTCTTAAGCGTTGTGAAATTTTACGTTCGCAGACCTAGAATAGTAGAGCTTTTAAAGTGTGAAATTTAGGAATTTTAGGTTCAGTTCGTGAATATATTAAAATACAGAAAAAAGCCGAATGTGTAACATCGTTTAAAAATACATATAGAAACTTTTGCCGTGAAAATAATTATACTTAAAAAAATCTATGTTATTGTCAGATGTAAATATATTAAAGAAAAATGGTCAGCTATTTTATTTCTGTCGTTAAAATTTTGTTTATCTTTTTTCTTATATAAAAATTTTCGCGGGAAAAAGTCTTTTGAAATTAAGTCAGTTTTTCGAAACATTTTCGGAATAAAAGCCTGAGTATTTTTATTTATTTATTAAGTTACGATTTAATTTTGTAAAAAAAATCAACTATATGAAAAGTTTACTTTTCAAAAATATGTAATACGCTAAATTGTGTTAAATAAGCACTTTGTACAAGAATGTTAATAAAAAGTCTGAAAAAAATGTCACGCTTTCTTATTTTCTTATTTCAATAAAATTTAATGTTGCGCGTTTCTCATTTGAAATATTATTTCGCAGTAACCGGCAAAAAAATGTTATGCCTACTGGTAGTTTATTTTTCAGACTCAACATGGTTCATAAGAATTTCTGTGCATTTTGTCAGAAACAGTGAGGCACAGTAACAGTATATCAGATAGCAGATAACCTTATATTGTTTTTACTTATAAATCAGATAGCTTTCTTATAATTTCATTCCATTTTCATACGAAATCCACATATTAGGAAACACTTTTGTCTTAGAACGTGGCGTATACTCAGTGAAAAGCTGATCACAGATGATACTAGGGTGGCTTTTTACTTTCATGACAAGAATATCTTTATTAGTTAGAATACCTTGGTATTATCGATTGGACATGTTTCCATATAATGCCTATATTGGGTAGTTTTTCGACTACCTCTGTCACCTAACTATGCGAACAGGGACGTCCACCATCAGCACTTTCGGTACTTTGATTACCTTCTGTAGTTTACAGAAAGTCGTAGTTTAGTTTCATATAAATAGTCATTTTTATAACTTTTATATCATTGTTTAAGCCTAGTTCCTAGAATTCTAATTGGCATGGAGGGTTTACTGACTGACAGAGATATGGACATTTTGACTGGATGGATTAGTGCAGGACCTAAAAGGTTCGACCTGCTATATAAGATCTCGAGGGATGGATGTGACGCGACTACATTCCACCAGAAATGTGACAACCAAGGAGCCACTGTTACGGTCCTGTATAACCAACATAAAACTGTATATGGTGGATATACTAGTCAGAATTGGACCAGTAGAGGAAACTACTTCGTTGATGGCAATGCTTTTCTATTTCGAATGCATTTCAATGATTCTTTCAATCCAATTAAAATGCCAAGGAATGGAAATGGAAATGACGTTTATGATTATGCAAATTACGGTCCAACTTTTGGGGGCGGCAATGACCTGCGTACATTCACTGGGACGGTCAATAAATCTGGTGGATATTTCAGCCTCAATGGTTATGTGAAGATTGGTAATTCTTACGACAACAAAGGTCTTCAGGTTGACCAGATCAACAACAACAACATGGTTGTTACTGACTTAGAAGTTTACAAAGTACAAGGTATGTTAACCCTTTGCTGTTTAATCCCTGCTTTTTACGTGCCTGTGATTTTATGATTATGAAAACATTGTGAAAAAAGAAGAAATTGCTTCTGACAAGCAATTTCTTCTTTTTCCACACTATTTTCTACCCTATTGAATGGTTATTTATCAATTTAAATCCGCTTAACATTTTCGTCTGCAAAACCTTTGAATTTGGACAGGTCCAAAATTTTGCAAAACTGGAAAGGGTTAAGATTTGCACAAAATTTTGACCCGTCATCAAAGAAACCATCTTTTTACTCGGTAAAATGATTGAGCCTATGCGTGACATTTTCAACAATTTGAAATATGCGCAAAGCAATGACTCGGGCCATCCTGTGCATCTGCACAGTCTGGCTTTACTCTGCGCTTTGTAGATAAAGAAAGTGTCAGGGTATCATTAAATAGCCGTGCAATCTTCTTATTGTGATTGTCTAGCATTCTCAAGTTTTGCTACTTATGCACGCCTCAAATTGTTTTAGATGTCACGCACATGCTCAATTGTTGGAAATAGAGATTGGGTTCAGCAGAGGTCAAGCGAAGGTTACATTAAAAAAAAACTCGCAAGAGGGAAGAATTATTCTATATTAAAGAAATAAGCCAAGCGCGAAAATTCTACCCTAATAAGCCTGCATAGTCCGCGTAGTGTGACGAGGTTCAACATTTAATCTAGAGGATACCTTTTCCTTTGACTGGTCACAATTTTGATTTTAGTTCTAGTTTCGTCTAAAAAACGTTCCGATGGGCTTATAGCCTTCAATACCTCGATGAATACGATTTTAGGCAGGCAGCTATTTTGATTGGACAAAAAAGTTCCATACCATATTTTTTTCTCCATGTCATCAGATGAGCCTGTGTATGACCTTTCCTACAAATTCGCACGTGCAAAACGTCAAGACTCACATCAGCCTGTGTAGCCGTGCAGTCTGAATATAGTCTTCACTGCGTAATCAATAGATGGCTACGGACCTGAAGTGCCTGTTTTACAACCCAAGATTAACTTAAATGCACTGTGTGGTTGTCCAGGCTGCTCAACGTCTGTCCATCATGCACAAGTGAAATTGTTGGAAATGTAACAGGCTCAAATAGTATGAAATGAAGAGAAATAAGTATGGAACGAAAATCCTCATGAAGCTTTGCTTTGCAACAATTTTACCTTATGATCTGGTTTTCGTTCCATACTTCCAAGAAAACAAAAACATCTATTCTTGTGATATATTAACTGATAGTCTTGAACTGATGTAAATCAAAAGAAATGAAACGTTGAATAGAATTATTTTGTTGACCTTTCAAATAAACTTGAAACAACTGTTGTTTTTTTTTTTTATTTATTTATACATTTTGAGCCGTGCAAAGACGAATAATTGAGATTTAAAAAAAAATGCTTTAGCTGGAGGCTAGGTAAGGATTAGATGTGATTGTAGTACTGGCGAGAGAAAAAACAGGAATCCACTGTAGGGTGCTCCAGCTGCTATCTCACATCGGTCTACGATTATCAACCTATTGGTGGGAGACAAATAGTCAGAAGGGAAGAGTGCCGCTGTTGGGTATCGAACCCTGGACCTCTAGATTGACAGTCCGACGCGCTACCAACTGCGCTACATTTCAATTCATTTAAATGCATGCGTTCCGGCCTCTTTAGGGCCCAGAATTGAACAACTGTTTTTGTACTCAATTAAGAATTTTCTTAAATTTAGAATTTAAAAAAAAATATAAACAAAGAAGATATATTGTTAGATAATTATTTATAACATCTTCTTAATATCATCTTTTAGGTCAACACATTTAGTGTAGCATAACATCAGATTCTCAACTTCGATCTCATATTTAACTTATATTGAATTATCAGTTGAGTGCGAACAAATATTTTAAACAGGGGTCCTGATATGTAGCTGGAGAATAGTTTCTGCTTTTTCTGTTTTTGTTCTCTACTTAAATACATCAATATGTCACTTAAACAAGATCAAGAAAAATATTGCCCATTACGCGCAACCAGGGACCATCTGAGTTGACGTAAATTATCATCCCCAGTCAGACTGCGCGGACTGCGCAGTCTGACAGGGGTCGAAACTTTTCTATTTTGTCGATTTTCGGAACCTATAATGACAATTGTACCTTCCTGTATAAGAATTTTAGAAATGCAACCTTCGGTTGACCTATAATGGACCCTAACTCTTTTTCAGGTATTTATTTCGGGGTTCTAAGATAGTCCATTTAAGGGTGACGGGTCATAAAACAAAACTGATTCAATATATTGACATACATGTAGCTTCAATTTTGCCCATAACTGCTCAATAAAATTGCCAATCTACACATTGACAAATCATTCGCCATTTTTAGGCGACATAGGTGATTAATCGTTTTATATAAACTCAATATTATTGTCTTCCCGGGATTTGTGTTTAAATGAAAGCCAAAATGAAGGTCAAACGCCGTAGCTAAAATGAGAGTAATGACGAGTTTCCGTCACATTTGAACGAGACGGTTTGTCATCAGATCTCAGAATGTCTATTTATTTTGTTTCCAAGATGGTCAAAGAGAGAAAAGAAATGACGAGGAGACAAGTGAAGATTTTTGGAGACCTATCCCTGAGATAAATGAAAAGGTAAGTGTTATCCAACAGTAGAGTGGCTCACATAGAGTTGTATTCTCGGCCTTTTTACTAGACGTGTAGCCGTCTCTTAAACAGAGATACATTTTTGAAAATATGTAATTATTGAAAATATGTAATAGTCAATGTCTAGTTTCTAAAAGCCCGATTAACGACCTGTTGAAGAGAAATTAACTCATTTTAAGGTCTGATGGGTTCATTTTGGTTATCTACCTTGTTACAAACTTCTAAAAACAGGACCTGGATCCCAGGCTTCCTTTTTAACCAATAGTTTTTATATCGTTCTTCGCCGATTTTAGACCGTTGCATGCAGAAATAAAACGGGGAAAACCTGATCGGATATTGACACTATTCATTGTTATATGAGCCTGTGCATGACATTTCCAACAATTTCACAAGTGCGCATTGTAAAGACTCAGACCAGCCTGTGCATCTGCACAGGCTGATCAAAGTCTTCACTATGTGCTTGATATATAGCTACTATTTTGGCTATTAATAATTGCAAATTATATTTCAATGCAATGCGGGGTTGTCTAGGTAGCTAAATGTTTTTCCATCACGCACACATCAAATTATTAGAAATGTCACGCACATGCTTGTATTTCTTTATAAATGTTTTATTCTTCACATTTTTCTGGGAAAAGTAAGAACAAACATATTTGACATCACAAACAAATAAGACAAAAAGTGAAAGCTGATTTGAAAAGTTCCCTGTGCTCAGCCGAGCACAATGTTCTCAAGGTGAGATTTTGTGATCATTGATTGTCTGTAATCAACCTTGCCTCGTCCGTGGTCATATATTTAGGTGTTTATATTCTAGAGACCACAGTTGTGACGCAAACTTATATTTTTTATCTTAATGTCTGGCAGGTTTAAAGGATGAAGTCAATTTAATTTTCGAAGGGTCTGTTAGAAATCGCTGGAAAAGAAGCTTTGATGAAATTATTCTTGTTTACACTCTGAATGCAAAAAATATTGCCCAATCTTCACGAAACTTTGTCAGAATGTTTGTCGGGTTACAAGGATGAAATTAGGATGGGTACGTTTGAAATAACGGTAGAGGGATCCGTTGGGATATTTTGTTTACGCTCTTTAGGTCACAAATATTATTAAACATTGTTAATAAAAGTGGTCAGAATGTTTGTCAGGTCACAAGGATAAATTCTATTTAAATTTAGAGGATTAATATGACACTGAGAAGGGGCTTTATTGAAAATTTATTCTTGTTTACTATGTAGGAGCTTAATTTTGGTTTAGTCTTTATAAAACCAGAGGAAAATGTCTATCAAATCACAAGGATGAGCCTTTTTGAATAGTCTATGGACTTGTTCCATTAGAAAACGCCAGAAACTGGAAATTAGTGACAATGTATTAATTTCGATTCTAGAGGTTAAACTTTCGATAGTATACATTATATATGTCAGTATGTTTGTCTAGTCAAAAGGATGAGCTGTTCATTAAACTTGTTAGGAAAGGCAGGGATCAGAAGACTACAATAACGTCATTCAATGAAAACCGATCTTTGAATGGTCTTTCTTAGCATTTATATTTGCATAAGGGGAGTCAAAGAGACGCAGGTGAGCGACAAAGGACAATCACGCCCCCCTTGTTTTATTTTTCTACTTCTGTGGGCGTTTAGAACTCGAAACCTATTAATCTAACAAGGATGAAAAAATACTTATGAGACACGTCACGAGAAAAGGGACCATCTGGGTAGTGCGAAAATTATCCAGACCAGTCAGACTGCGCGTATTGCGCAGGCTGACTCTTTGACGCTTTTCTAACTTTGCTTTTTTGTTTAATCTGGCATGATCAATCTACCTAATTGTGAAAAAAAGGAAAATGCGACCTCTCTTTTTCAAACATATATTATACGGATTTCCCAGATGGTACCTTTTCGTGTGACGGGTCACATGTATAAAAATTAAGCAGTTTAGGTTAAATATTCTATGACGCTAACTTTTTGACTGTTTTTCTTAGCTTGTTGGCCATCTCGAAGAGGATGTCATACACTTTAAGGTTGGCCGTGACCTCAAGTTTAGCCAAGCCCGAATCCTACTTGTGGGTCCTGTCGGAGCCGGTAAATCCAGCCTATGTAATACAATCAATTCCATCTTTAGGGGGAGGGTTACACAGAAGGCCATCAGTGGAAGTGCCGAGGAAAGCTTGACTACACAGGTGAGCTGAAATTGTCTTTAGGCGATTATTTTATCTAGTTAACGGGAGAGCCGATCCATTTGTTCTAGTTTAAACATATTTTATTGCCACTTTTTACAAACATACAGAATCATCACGTATATACATTAACTTATATATTAACTTAGGCAAAGGGGTCTGGTCACAAGTTCGAACAACTTTTATACGACCATTCATTTGTTTTCAAAACTGGAATAAGATAAAACCATCTTACATCAATTTTCTTCTTTTTATTTCCTTCGCTTTTTATGAAATATAGGTGTAGCTTTAATATTTTCTATAAAACAAAATCCCTTAAGTGGGATTTGGTTCTTTACGAAATATTAAATTCTTCCTCAAGAATTTATTGATTGTTGTTTTATGACGCGTCAGCAGATACTACAAGACCGTTTTGTAGATAAAAGAATCGTAGAATAAGAAATAAATTGAAACCTTTTTATGGTTGAATTCAATGAAAAATTGAGGGATTTTACTGTTTATATTCTTTTTATTCCAACGCAGGATTTAGATCATTTATCACTATTCTTTATTTTTTCCTTTTTTCTGTCCCATCCTCCGAACATTTGTTTTGATTTATTTGTACGAAGAACCAGAAATGAAAATAGTAACGGCCTTAATAATTTGTTTATGATAGGCCATTACTAATGAAAAGTTGGCAGAGCTTGTGTTTCCTTAAATCATGTTAAATGAAGCGTTTTTCTTTCTTTCTCAAACTTGGTAAGGATGTTTTTCTGGGCCCGAGGTTATAAAACTTTTCTCATTCTGAGCATGTAGCCTTTAAAATTGTCATTAATTAAATTTTTAAGGCAATCAGATTGCTAAGTCAGGAAACAAGGCGAAGAAGGTGAGCAAGGTCTTCTTGGTATAATTTGACCTTCTATATCAAAGATAAATCGAAGTCAAACAATATAGAATGTGAATGGTATCTATTTCCTGGTTTATAGTTCACACAACACATCATAAGAACACGAACTGGAGCTAAACTTAATTTCCGAATATGCGACAGTAGAGGACTAGAGGAAACACAGGGACTTGATACCATCGAGTTTAACTATCTACTGGATGGACATATACCAAACCATTACGAGGTATAGATTATTACAATATGCAGTTATCATAGAATAGATATTTGATAACCTTTTGTATAGTTGAAATGTAGTAGCTGAAAATACAAAAAATATTGATATAAGTATAACACCTTTCGAAAGAAGAAAAAATACTCAAGATGAAAATTATCTTCTCTGAAAGCAAAAGGCGTACATCTTATATATTTGATATTTAACATAATCCGGTAACCTTCTTCTTTTGTGAAGTTTGTTTACATCACGTTTCTTTATTGGGTCAAGCTGGGCCAAAATCTAGGTAAGGGGGGGGGGGGTCAAAAAAACGTAGTGGACAGTTGAGGCCACATTACTGGCACAATAAACCTTAGAAATGGTTAGAATGATTATCTTGATGAAATCTTGGACAAGTTCGTAATTAGGTCAAGTGGGGCCAAAAACTAGGTCACAGTGTCAAATCTTGGGAAACCTTGTGGACACTCTAGAGGCCACATTTTTAGCCCAATCGTCCTGATAATTGGTCAGAATAATTGTCTTAATGAAATATCGGATAATTTCTTAATTGGGTCAAGGGGAGTCAAAAACTTGGTCACTGGGTCAAATCTTAGAAAACCTTTCAGAAACTAAAGAGGCCATATTTTTAGCCCTATCAACCTGAATTGGTCAAAATGGTTATCTTGATTTTCTTGATGAAAGCTCGGACAAGTTCGATTTAGGGTCAAGTGGGGTCAAAAACTAGGTCACAGGGTCAAATCTTGTGGTCACTCAAGAAAACACATTTCACCCAGCTAAGCTTAAAATTGGTCAGAATGATTCTCTTGTTGAAAAGACCATCAAAAATTGCCTTTGCTTGTCATTATTCCCATCATCTTCTACTCTAAACAAATTTTAGATTGTTAACCTAGGTGAGTGATTTAGGTCCACAATGGCCCTCTTGATTCGTATCGGTTGTATAAAAACAATTTAAGATATTTAAGCATTATTGAACTATCAAACTACTTAATTCTTCTATTTTATTCCTACGAAGTTCAACCCTACAAAGCCCATCACTCCCGGAAAGGGTGGTTTCATAGCCACGCCCACAAGAGCAGACAAAATCCACGTGGTTGTGTTTGTTATGGACGCCTCGACTTTGGATGTGTTACCCAGTAAACTGGTGGACAAAATAAAGAATCTGCAAAATATTGGTCGCCAAAAAGGTATGCTTCAAAATAAACGATTATTTCTTTTCTGACAAAGCCAAACATGATCCTGATTATATCAATTTAGTCCCTCTCAAAATAAACTGTCTAAGGAGGTCATTGGGTCTGTGATTATCGAACTTTGTTCTCTCACGAAACTTAAATTTTATTAATTTCATTTCATTTAAAGCCCCCGTCTGCGTTAAGAATTAAAAAAAATCGCTCTTTCGTGAATATTCTTTGAGTATTTTTTTTTATTAAGTCTTATTAAAGATGAGTTACTTAAAAATACAAATCAATCGACAAACGGCGGCTTTTTCGTGAAACGCATGATCTGTCGTATGAAGTAAAATATGTAAATGAGATTTTGGTCTCGCGAATTGAGCCCACGTGCAGGAGCGGTACTCAAATCAAAGTACTGAAAGTACTGATAAGTTGGAATGCGTTCAAGAGACTATGACATCAAGCCACTAACATAGCTGACGCCTCCCGCCCAGGTGATCACATATTACGTCTCGATTTTTGACTAAATTATTCACCAAACCGCGTTAAAATATGCGCTAGGTCAGATGACTAGGAACATTTTGTAAAAGTTTCATCCAAATCGGTCCATAAATAGAGAAGGAGTTGCGTTCACAAGATTTTTTCAAATGAAGGCCTCTTTTTCCATGACACGGCTAATATTCACCAAAACGTGACAATAGGCACTAGGTCAGGTGACTTGAAACTTTCTGTGAAAGTTTCATCCAAATCGATCCATAAATTAGGGAGAAATTGTATTAACAAGATTTTTTTTTACATGAATGCTCTTTTTCCATGACGCGGCTGAAATTCACCAAACCGTGACTTTATGCGCAAGGTCAGGTGATTAGGAACATTCTGTGAAAGTTTCATCCAAATCCAACCAGAAATTTTGGAGGAGTTGTGCTCACAAGAAAAGTGGACGTACGTACGGACGGACGGACAGACGGAAAAGATGACGCCAATATACGACCGCCTCCAGCGGTGTATAAAAATGAAATCCGAGAAAACACTATGCTTGTACAGTCAAAATCGTAAAATTCAAGACTAGCCTTTAGGTAACTTAAATTTATGCGTAAATTAAACGATACATGTTTTTTGAAAGCCAAAAAATGTTTCTTGAGAGCCAATTTCAATCGTACGATTGAGATACGATCAAATTTCGGTCGTAGGACCTTTCTTGAACGTGGCCCCTGAAGGCAAAATACGTGGGGTTGGTTAACTCGTTCAGATATTTGATAAAAAACAAAGGCTGTAGTTAACTTGTGATTATCTTCAATGATATTTAAAGGATTGCACACGTGCGTTTTTTTGCACTAGTGAATTTATGTCTAAGCAATTTTAAAGAAAATGGACAAAAGCAGAAAGAGAAGATAAATGTTTGCCTATAGACCCGCAATATAGAGTGAGTGATCAAAGGTAAATTTTGTCTATACAGGTATAGACAAAATTGACCTTTGATCTATCACTTAAACTTGTGGATCTATACCTTCATCGATCCTTGCTGCGTCCACCATCAAGTGAAATTGTCGCTCGATTTGGAAATGGGGTTCCATTTTTTAAGAGAAGTAATAAAAAGAGAATATTTGCTGGATCGGGTTGTTAATACAGATAAATAATCTGCAGATTTTGTGCTTTTCTAATAAAGGTTTACGAAACAATTAGATAAAAAAAAACATTTGAACTACGTTATTTTGTTGAAGTGTGTAAAAAGTTCGTTCAGAAAGAGAAACTAGACCTACAAAAGAAGCTATAACATAATTCTACGAAAAACAGGTCGCGACGTTACCAAATAAGTAGATCACGTGATTGGCTTGTGCTATTGCTACAATTCTTCTAAAAACAGGTCGCGTATTACCAAATAAGCAGATCACGTGATTGGACAGTCCTGTTGTCAATAGTTTACTTTATTAGACTTGACTTATCACATGATTTCCAAATATAGTAATGAAAACATTTGCTACTATTGAATTCGTACGCAAGTTTCGATAAATTTTGTTTAAAACATAAATAAGCGTGTTAATAAATAACATGAAGTGATAGTTGTGTAATTGTTCAACATTATTACTTCTTGATGAAATAAACTGTATGTCTGTGTCAAGTTGAGATATACAAAATAGGCCGGAGTGTATTCACATCCTGACCACGTGATATGTGTTATCAAAAAACCCGAAATGAAATTATCTTGTGTTCATTTTGCGGTTTTGTTAAATCTAAGTTGGAATTGCTCCGCATTCCAACTTAAAAAACGTGTCCTAAATGTTGCAGGTCATAAATATTCATCAAGTTAGGCCTATATTTAGACCATCGCGTCTTAATCATTTGAATTACCGCACATTGGAATGACAAAGTCAAGCTTATCCCAGGGAAAAAAGTCGTGTTTTTGTGTACAAAGTCGTCTAAGATCGTTGTCTTGCGTTTCCGAAATGTTCACGAACACAGACGAGGGCTTTATGTACAGTTTCGCGTGTTGTTTAAGACAGACTGACTAACGACCCACAGTTGAAGTGTAAATAAACCTATATTCAATTCAGACTTTGAAAAACAGCCAACCAAACCATTTTCCCAAAGAAGCTGATGTCAGACACAATGGCGATTGTCTTATAAGGTTCATGTGTTAAACGGTTTGTTTCGAAATGAAAGGCAAATGACCCGCTCTGCGTTCAGGACGACAAAACAGTGCAAACAGTTTTCCAATAACACCCCGCTTTGCACGTGTACTTGCGTACAAAGCGGGAAATGTTTGGAAAACTGTTTGCACTATTTTGTTACCCTGATTACAGGGCTGGCTGATGTATTTACCGTGATAACAACATATAAAATGTAATGAAAATAATTTTGAAGACACGGTTGTTAGATCAGTTAATTGTTGAATAATGGACCCGCCCCATGAAATCTGAGATCTGCGCAGATCGCACAGTCTAACCAGGGTCGAGCCTTTTCGCACTTCCAAGATGGTCCTTTTTTGCGTGACGGATCGTATTTCTGAAGATACCTCAACAAGTAGATTTCATTATCTTAAGGCATTATTTTTTTTCCAAACAGGAATACCCCAGGTCCTTGTTCTGACCCAAATCGACAAAATCTGTAGGAAAGCCATCACTGACTTGTCGGTGATTTTCAGAAGTTCAAACGTGGAAAATGCGGTGGATAAAGCGGCCCAGACTTTTGGACTTCCCCGCTCAAGCGTCCTGCCACTGAAGAATTACGAAAATGAGATGGAGTTGAAGACAGATATCAGCGCTGTGGCCCTTCTGTCTTTACGACAGATTCTCAACTTTACCGAGGATTATCTTGAGAATATGTTAGACGAGATGGAAGAGGAAAGAGGGGACAGTGACAAACTTGTTGATGACGAATAAACATTTATTGTATCTTATGTAAATGGCATTTTTTGTACCTTGATTTGTAACAACAAGGAACTTTGATTGAAAAAAACATGTGTAATAATATTCCTATAATTGCAATCCAATAAAATAAAGAATTCTGATTGGTTCAAATCGCATCACGTGGGGAAATCCATTGCAATTTATTTCTGTATAAAATGCAATAGGTCTTTCGGGAAACCCCCGAACTTCGATCTGCAAGTCCTGTGATGTAGGAACTCGAATTAACCTAGTTCCCTAGTTGAAAAAAACATTTCTATTCAATCTATTATAAATTAAGATATTTTCGAAAGAATTTACGATTACAAGCATGCAGGTCTGATTCTGTGCCGACGAAAACTTAGAAAACAGCAGGTCGACGAAGACCTTCAAGCAACCCTCTCAACTAAGACCGACCACGCTATATTCGTTTAAAAACACAGACTTACTTGGCAGAAACAAGCTTTTTTGTCATAAGTACCTTTACGAATTTTAATGTTGTCGTTTATTTGTGTATCATTTGTTTTACTTTATGACATTTCACTTCGATAGCGAGATAAACAATGCACGATCTAAAAATAGATCGTGTAATTTTTTACGCGGAGAAAGTAGACTTGAAGCTTTAATGTTTGGCCGAGTATTTAATAGTTTCTTCGATCTTTAGGATTGCAATTATAAGGGACGAGTGTCTTTTTCACTGCGTTTATTGGGGTATAAAGTGCAATTGCCTTAGCACATGGCTTAAACATAACGCCCTATTTTTTTGCCATGAACAAAATTAGCGATATTTATTACCTCCCTTTAATTAAATGTGCATACAAGTTTATTAGATAGCTTCATATTTCTTCAAGAACCTTTCAGTCGCTAAAAACTTGAATTACGTCAGTGAAACGCGTTTTTTCTCAGCTTTAGTAATTTTGAATGACGTTGTTGATTCTTTCATTTTCAGTGAGTTTGGACCGTATTTGAATGGTTTGAGTGAGTGGTTGAAATGAATGAATGGAGCACTGAGTGAAACGTTTTGAATGATGTGGGCCTGTTGGTGATTTTCAGAAGTTCAAACGTGGAAAATGCGGTGGATAAAGCGGCCCAGACTTTTGGACTTCCCCGCTCCAGCGTCCTGCCACTGAAGAATTATGAAAATGAGATGGAATTGAAGACGGATATCAGCGCTGTGGCCCTTCTGTCTTTACGACAGATTCTCAACTTTACAGAGGATTATCTTGAGAATATGTTAGACGAGATGGAAGAGGAAAGAGGGGACAGTGACAAACTTGCGGATGATGAATAATCGCTGTGGCCCTTCTGTCTTTACGACAGATTCTCAACTTTACCGAGGATTATCTTGAGAATATGTTAGACGAGATAGTAGAGGAAAGAGGGGGCAGTGACCAACTTGTTGATGTCGATTAAACATTTATTGTGTCTTTTGTAAATGGTATTTTTGTACCTGGATTTGTAACAAAAAGGAACTTTTACTGAAAAAATAAAACAACATGTGTATAAACATTCTTACAATACCGGTTTTAGTATTTTTACGCTGTGCAAAACAGTGGTATAACGAAATAAAAGTCCACTAGGCTACTACTTTTTCTCCCCCCACCCCCTCCCTAACATCTCTCTAGCCGACGGTCGGACCGTATGTCTGTCGGTCGGAAGATAAAATCTCGTCCGGATGATAACGTGAAACAGAATTGGACTTAAGGTAGTGGACCCGTAATAGTTCCGCAACTTTTCGGGAATAATGGACTTTAATAATGTAAACCAAGGTTTCCTAATGATTTTCATTAGGAAACCTTGGTTAACACTGTGAAAGAACATGTGGACCGAAATGTTGGGGAACTATTACGGGTCCACTACCTTAAGTCACCAAAATTGAAAACTGAACATAGAGAAGCCTTCTGTATTTTGAGTTTAATATTTTAACTTTGTGATAGATAAAGCCTTGGCCAAAAAATGACCAAACTTAATTAAAGCGGGGGCCACTTTATCTGTCTACAAATTCAACTCAAATTGTGGTTAATCCCCTTTGATTTTGAAATCAAACCTTCATAGGTCAAGTTGGGTGATCTTGGTCATACTGATGTCTGGATAAAACCCTGTCTGATTTCGATGTTTAGGCGTTTATTTCGAAATGATTTAATTTCATTTTAGCCATGGACCCTAAATATACATGTGTATTGAGAGTCCCTGTTTTAGCTCGGCTGTTTTAGAAGGAAATCCGATATATAACCACTACATTGGCGTCATCAATATTGTTGTCGTCGTGCAAGACATTTATCATGGCGTCATATCTCTTTTATTACTGAAATATTGTCCCGCTTCGCTCGTTCACTCATTTGGAAAGCAGGGATGCAGTTTCTAAACGTTAGTTTATACTAATTTATTTTAGTTCGATTGCGGCGAAAGCTTTCACTTATAGAATCGCTCTCGAACACTAAATCCTGATGTTTTCACGTCCCCGACAGAGAGGCAGTAGTTAAAACCCACTGCTACCCATTTTTAAAGCTGGTTGCACTGGGGCTGGCTATTAAGTGTTTTGCCCATAAACACATCCCGGCGACAGTGGGGCTCGAACCACGGACCTCCAGGTCACGGGTCGAGTGCATTTACCACTAGGCCACCGAGGCGGTCAACGTTTCTAAACGTTCGCAAACGTTTTTTGATCCCGAATGCAGGGCTGTTGTATATGAGGATTTCGAATGAGATATGATCGTATTAAGGAGGCTGTAGAGGACGCGAGACTCGAGGATTACGGTATGGGTTAACAATTCGTCAATTGTCATAATGATAAATCATAACTTCAGCTTGCGTGAAATCGTAATTACGAAGCCTTTGTCTATTAAGAACTAGAACTGTCGCAGAGCGGACAAATACCTCCCACAAGCACTTTGTCAGAATGCAAGTGCTATTAGTACAGGATCTGTTTGTAACAAATATTGAGGTCATATGTAGCATTTGCATGAAGTTTCATGATTCTAGGTCGCTTGGTTTTTTAGTTAAAGTCAAGAAATCAAAATTGAACAAAAATTGACTGTGACCTTGACCTTTGACCTATATGACCCAAAAACAAAAGGGCACTTACTTGGATCATAAGCAACATTTGCATAAAGTTTCATGTATGTAGGTCATTTGGTTCTTGAGTAAGAGTCCGGAAACGAAAATTGAACAAAAATTTACTGTGACCTTGACCTTTAACCTATGTAACCCAAAAACAATATGGCACTTCCTTTGGTCATAAGGAACATTTTTATAAAGTTTCACGATTGTAGGCCACTTGGTTCTTGAGTTAGAGTCCGGAAACGAAAATTGAACAAAGGCTGACTGTGACCTTGACCTTTGGCCTATATGACCCCAAAACAATAGGACACTTCCTTGGGTCATAAGGAATATTTGTATAAAGTTTCATGATTGTAGGTCATTTGGTTCTTGAGTTAGAGTCCGGAAACAAAAAGGTCTACGGACGGACGGACGGATGGACAGACAGACAGACATGGTGAAACCAATATACCCCCTCTACTTCGTAGGTGGGGGTATAAATATTGAATTATTGAATTGGAAGTCATACAGAACATGTATTTCCAGTAATAATACAATTTTGATATAGTATTCAAGCTGAATTGAATATTAATCAAACATATGTGCTTGACATTTCCAAAAAATCACGTGCGCTTGCAATGCAGATATTGTGCCGCCTGTACATTCCCATGGTACATTTAGAATATTAATTATTATCCGTTAATTTAGACAAACGAACTTTTAGTCTTGAATCAATCCACTAAGCACACTGTTAAGACTCTGATCAGACTATTTGGCTGAGTCTTAACGGAGCGCACATATGAAAATGTAGAAAATGTACGACCTGTAATAAATGTAATAACTCCATTTAAGAGACAGCTTCTAGTCTGAATGGAAACATCTACAGTTAGAAAGTCACTTCTCTTTACAGAGCTAAAGTAAGAGGGGGTATAGACCAGCAATTTCAAGTGAGTGATCAAAGATCAATTATACAATGAAAATATTAGGAGATAACGGTTTCTCGACCCTCACTCTTGCTTTCGGAACTATATTTTGGTTTCAAAATTAAAATATTTCATAAGTCCTTACTTAAACCCTATGTTGTTGGTACTAATTTGAATTGTCTCGCCGAAACAATTCATATGAGTAACTACAACATATGGTTTCTTTTTTAAATATAGGTTTTAGACTGGCTTAATCCCTCTTATCTTGACCCCTGTTTTTATATTCAATAATGCCATCAAAAATGTTTAATTCAGTCGATATAAAATGAGCTTGTGCATCGAATTTCCAAAAATTTCAAATGTGTGCAAAGCAAAGACTGGCCAGCCTGTGCATCTGCACAGTCTGACCAAAGTATTCACAATTTGCTCCGTAGAAGGAGAAGGTCTCGAGGTATCTATAGACAGCCAGGCGACTTTAAAGTTGCATTGTTTGTTTTTTTTCTGAACTGCCCATTGTTTATATTTAATGCACATTTGCACATGTCAAATTGTTGAAAATGTCACGCACAGGCTCAAATATGACAAACATTTCTGTGTGTGCGTAATAGACAGACGTTTAGTTGACTTGACAAACACACAGTTCATTAAAGATATTCTTGCCAACCACAGAACGGTGTCGTTACACTGTCGCTTTGCCGGGGTTGCATATGAAATTTAAAAAAAATAGACTGTTTGAAGAAGCCTTTCGCTGGTATCATTATGCCTGATGTCTTCACATGGTCTAAAAAGGTGAATACAAGAAAAGGATAATCTCAAAAAGAGCATTGGTGTTTCAAAAAACTAAAGCACATTGCGAGTTATTTGCGGTTGGTGTGGCAAACATGTTCCAAATCATAAACAACCGTAATGAAAAGCTCAATCAGAGGTATAGGTGTATTTTCAAAACTGAGCTCTGACGTAGGCGCCGAGTCTATTACCATGGGTAAATCTGGTATAATGAAAAAGCGAATGATAGGAATTTAACCTGGTTCCTTAAATGAAATTGTGAAAATAACTGTTTGGGTAAACCTTAAGTTTTAGGACAACCAATAATCATTGGTTCAAAAGGTAAATTTTAAAGTTTCTTAATGCGTTATTTTAACATGTTTTATCTATTTCGAACAAATGGCACGATAATCTAACGGTAAAAAGTTGATTTCACGGCTCACCTCGCAAAATCTACCTATACATAAAAGGCGAAAATACCAGTGTAAAACCTTAATTTCTTAATGAAACCCTATATTGTTTACAAAAAAAAAGAACAAGAAATTCTAACAATTGACACGAAATGATACCATTCAACCATATGGACGGACAACCGAGCCAAAGATTTGTCTAAAAACTATCGGTTAGATTCAACTTACCGTACGCGCATTTATCGTCGGATAACTTTCAACACACTTGCCGTCTTGCGCTTTATCTGAATATCATTGTTCCATTTATTTGGCAATTTTACCAAGCCAATTTTCGAAGTGAAGCGTAACTTACGAATGTGTGTGACGATGTTATGAGCAAATCGGGGTGCCTCGTAACTATCAGTTATCTGATCAAGGAATAGTTTCAAATGACGCCATCATTAGAAAAGACCGCCCCTTATGACGAAAATTTAAAATTAATTCGATGTCGTGGATTATCTGAACAAAATGTTGCATTAGAACCATTATTGAAGCAGTATTAAAATGTCAATACAAAACTACGAGGGGCTATCAAAAAGTTTTGAGACTTTAATCATATTTTCTATCAAAGATATCCGACGACTTAGAAAATTGCATGAGTTGAATAATATGTCTTCTGACTACAAATTTACCAAGTTTCAGTATAATAGCATGAATACACTGAATTCCATGTCGAATTGAGATTGGTTCGGCGTCTCGGGGCAAAATTGTTACGTCATGAACGTCAGACCCCCTCTTGATTGCTTTTGTTAGAAATGTCTTTTTGAGTAATAAACAGTGAACTCATATAAAATCCCACTAATCAAATCTTCCCAAAAGGTCAGAGCACATCTTCACAAATTCATACAAGTCTTTCAAGTAAAAATCATTAAAAAAGAGGCTCTGGATTTCCACTCTAAACGCAATTAATAATTTAAACGGGAGAAGTACAGTTGTCTGTCTTCGATAACATTGAAATAAGACAACCCCAGAATTGGTCTTGAGGAATTTGATTCTGATCTTTGTTGCTCAACTTGAAACGAAATGTGAGTGCAATAAACCGCATTCTATTAAAACAATGACACATAATAGTTTTATTACTATTTCAAGTGCCCCGACGTTACGTTCTTTCCGAAAAATTAACGTTGTTTTGGTTGATAAGACCTCTTCCTGCGTCGAGCCTTTTTAAGTAAACATCGTGGTTGCGAGTACACTTGTTAAGCATTCAATGCTTATTTCAACACAACTTGAATTTTTCAAATCGCTTGTATATTGCGCGTTTTGTAAGAATTTCTTTTTCAACAGTGGGTTTAAATTTTAAAGTGCCCCGAAAGCGTATCATTAGGTCTCCATAGCGACGGTTCCTAGAGAGACACATGGTCATATTTAGTTGCATGCTTGTATAATTAGCACTCACAATCATATGTATACTTACTGACAGTTTTTTTTCAAAATCTGACGAATGATAAAAAAGATATTGCAATTGTCTCAGAACTTTTTGATACATCTCGTACAATGTATATAGGCTTACTGCCTTACGACATTTCAGCACTGCAACGGCGTCACAGTAACCAGTGAAGAAATGAACACGTCATTATCGTCCGCTAGCAATCTAAAAGAGAAAAGATAACTTTCGGAGAAACTTAGGAAGAACATGTCGATTTCACTTTTTTCTGTAGGCCCTGTCGCCTTACACGAGACTGTGACTATGTTAAGTGACATTTCCAACAATTTGGCACGTGACTGAAGTGCAAAGACAGTCACTTAATGTAATAAGGAGATTTGCAAGGGTGTAACTCCATTACGCAATTTACGTAAGTGCGAAAAAATCCTCTGTTGAAAAATATCGTTGATGAATGATGATAACATAAAAACTACACAATCACAATTTTTTTGTAGTTGTTGTTGTTGTTTTTAGGTTTTGCAGACAGATAGTCGGAAAGTCATAAACGATATGCCTCCACCCCCTCTTTCAATGCGGGAGCATAAAAATCGTACTACAGCCGTAGGGACAATTTAATGGACTTTTCGTCATAAACCTAGTAGTGAACTTACACCTAATTTTGAAGAAATGGTCCTTAGGTTCCCCTTTCAAAATGGCTAAAATAATTAGATCTCAAAAATGTTACGTGCCAATGTAACAAGAACAAAGAAGCGAGCAACAAAC
This sequence comes from Fragum whitleyi, assembly GCA_948146395.1. Classification (NCBI taxonomy): domain Eukaryota; kingdom Metazoa; phylum Mollusca; class Bivalvia; order Cardiida; family Cardiidae; genus Fragum; species Fragum whitleyi. Next base: position 26,829,896 of record OX411544.1, read on the forward strand.
TTTACCATTAACAATATTTATTGACAATAATAACAGAATTATTGACAATATAATTGTAATACTAAAAAAAATTATAATACCTTGAATGTTTAATCCTAAAGTTTTAATTTTCAGATCCAATTGAATAACGTTCCTGGTCCACAAATAATAAGACCAATAATATCCGAATTTAAAATTAAACACACTTTTAAACACTTTTAAGATAACGAAAAATCCCCTTTTAGTTTAACACAGTACTACTAAATGAAACCATTAATCTAAACCAAGTGAACCAAGAATGCTGTAGGAATCCCTTTATATAGTACCATAGAACAATCTAGAATAGCATAGAACAATAGAAGATTCTAGAGTTTGAATCACTTTCTAAAGGTCCTTTCTAGAAAGATCTAAATATTCTACATACATTTTTACCTAATAGTCAAGGGATCGGAAATATCCAGACTTATTCAAAAAATAGACACGGGAAATCCCATAAGGACGCATTTGATTTTACATTTATACATAACAATAAAAGAATCCTTTTCTACAGTATTGATCATCTTTTTTTAAAAAAAAATCAAGAATAGAATTTGGTGAAAACCGAGGCTTGATGCAGGAGCAACCAAAGCGAAAATTTACAGAGAATCCTGTAAACTCTTTCTAGCCCTGCCTTCAAGATCACCGAAAGGTGCAAACAGTTTTCTGATTATACACCGCTTTGCACGCAAGCGCGTGTGCAAAGCGGGGTTTAATCAGAAAACAGTTTGCACTGTTTTGTGATCCTAAACACATGGCTGTATTAGAAGGCTCACAGTCTTATATTAAGCATGGGTCACCAGTTCACATATTCTTTAAAAATGGTTACTTCGTGACTCCTTATCGGGGCACAATTTTCAAAAGGCACACATTTTTCTCCCGATTTTTAAAATCGTGCCGAAATTGGTTTGGTTCGATGTACGTCGTCGTTATTCGTAGTAGGCAAATCGTCGTTATTCTGGTCAATAATCCGCGTGTCTACTTCGACGATGAAACCCGAATAACGACGAATATTTTCAAAACTGAGCTCTGACATAGACGCCGAGTCTATTACAACCTATACTAAGAGCAGTCCCGATACTTGCCGATGAACTATGAAGACATACGCGACTAGCAGCTTGAGCCACATCGATCTACACAGATGAACTGCGATCTGCCCATTTTCATCCCGTTGTACTACGAATTGCTTCGAATTCTGGGAACATATGGGAATATTCTTTTTTTTTTCCTTACACAGTGATACATTGGAACAACCTACCAGAAACAATCGTTCAGCAACCTGACATTGCAGCGTTCAAGAAAAGTCTTGATTCTTTTTTTTTCAGATAGTGAGCCGTCCCTATATGACCAAAATTGTTTTATCGGAACTTTTAATCTAACACTCACAATACCTTTAAAATTTGGCAGCACCCTAACAATTGACTAACAGTTTTTATTCCAGCAC